>JARYGA010021304.1:0-29477 GCA_030545235.1 Helianthus tuberosus
GGACCAAGAGAGTGCACTTTTGACAAGTTTTGGGACCACGAGTGTAATTAGTAAACCACTGGGACCAAGTCTGCAATTTTCACAAATCACGGAGACCAACCAAGCATTTAACTCAAAGTTATATATGTAACTTATTAAAGAAGTATCAAATTAATTGATAAATTAATATATGTTCAAAAAAAGAAAAAAAAAACAATTATTAAAAAAAAGGAAAAGGAAATATATGTTTAAAAAAAAGAAAAATATGTTACTAAAAGTAAATATAATAATAAACTATTATAATATATTAAATAATAAAGTAACAAATAATAAAATAATAAAAAAACTATATATTATTATAAAAATAAAGTTACTATTCATCAACCCTCGAAAACAATATATATATATAATATATATATAATTGTTCTCGATATGTTTAGATGCACAAATGCACAATATAATTTCTTTTAAAATAACGAAAATGTGGTATCTGAAGAATATGCTCAAACATTCTAATTTTCTGTTAACTTTGGGAGTCTTGAAAGGGAGCAATATGGCGTTAAACATCATTAACGTTTATGCTCCACAAAGAGTACCTCAAAAAAAGGCTTTATGGGATGAAATTGGGTCGGTTATGGGTAATTACGCAGGGCGGTGGGTGATTTTCAACAAAAACTGTGCGGCTATTTTTATTAATTTTATTTTTGAAAATGGTTTAAGAGAATATGATATGAAAGGGCGGAAATTTACGTATCTTAATGATAATGGTAATAAACAAAATAAAATCGATCGTGTCTTGGTTTGTCATGATTTTTTTCTGAATGGCTGGTGGCTTGCCTGAGGGCTTTACCAAGGGTTCACTCGGATCATTGTCTGATTATTCTGGTCTGTACGGACAGAAATTTTGGCCCAAAACCTTTTAGAGTCTTTAACTCTTGGATGGAGAGAAAAGACTCCGATGATATGGTTTATAAGGCGATTGGTAATACGGGGGAGGGGGGAGGGGATCCAGATGTGATGATTATTAAGAAATTTAGAGCTATCAGGGAGGGTATCAAAAAATGAAAAAAGACGATTTTAGAGAAGGAGGGAGATATGGAAAGGGTATTAAAGGAGGATCTTGAAAAACTAGATGAGTTGTCTGATATTAGAGAGTTGTCGGAAGAGGAAGAATGGGTCAAAGCGGAATGTTTGAAAGATATCATGGAACTGTAAGGATTTAGAATCAAGGATCTCAAACAAAGAGCTAGGATTAAGTGGGATTTAGAAGGAGATGAAAATTCGGCTTTCTTTCATGGGTACATTAATAGTAGATGGGCTAGTAACAATATTCCAGGGCTTATGATAAATGGAGAATGAACGACTAAACCTACCTTGGTTAAAAAGGAGTTATGGGATTATACAGAAATGCTTTCAAGGAAAAAATCAAGGACAGGCCTAAACTTAGGGTGCCACAACATTAAGCGTTTGGCGGCTGAGTAGGCGGCCTCCCTGATTATTCCTTTCAGTAAGGAAGAGATCAAGAGTGCGGTGTTCGAATGCGGGGCGGACAAAGCTCGTGGGCCAGACGGATTTTTAATTTCAAATTCATTAAAAGGTACTGGTCTTTATTTGAGATTGACTTTGCTAACATGTTAACTTCTTTTTACAGTAAAGGTGAGATCTCGGAAGCTTGTAGCTCGTCTTTCATAACGCTAATCCCGAAGAACAAGGATCCTTTGGGATTGAGAGACTATAGACCGATTAACTTAATTGGGGTGATAAGCAAGACTATATCTAAGATTCTTGCTAATCGGCTTAAAAAGGTGACCGGGGGTATCATATCGGAAAACCAGACGGCGTTTCTTAGAGGAAGGTACATTCTCGACAGTCCCCTTATGCTAAACGAGATTATTGCCTGGATTAAAAAAGAAAAAAAGGCTTTCTTGCTTAAAATCGATTTTGAAAAGGCGTATGACAATGTTACTTGGAGGTTTTTGTTGGATATCATGGGGCAAATGGGTTTTCCTAGTTTATGGTGTAAATGGGTGGAAGGGGTTCTTTCATTGGCTAGGTCCTCGGTGTTAGTCAATGGGTCCCCCACCTTTGAGTTTGGTTGCTCCAAAGGTATTAGACAAGGGGACCCATTGTCGCCGTTTCTGTTCCTTGTGATTATGGAAGCTCTCTCCAGCATTCTATATAAAGCTGGGATAAAGGGGTGGTTCAAAGGTATCCAAACGCCTAATAATGGGCCGAAAATCTCTCATCTTTTTATGCGGACGATGCTCTGTTGATGGGGGAATGGGATAAGGATAACGTGGTGAGCGTGGCGAGATGTTTGAGACATAAGTCTAAAAAATAATTTACATAAGTCTAAACTATACGGGTTGGGGGTGGGAGAGGGCGATATTAAAGATATGGCCAAGGTGGTTGGGTGTAACACGGATAATATCCCGTTATCTTACCTGGGAATCACAGTGGGGGCTAACATGAATAGAATAAGTAACTGGACCCCGATAGTTGAGGTTTTTGATAAAAGGTTGTCGGTTTGGAAAGCTAAAGCTATCTCGATAGGGGGGAGACTTACCCTGATCAATTCGGTGTTGTAAAGTCTCCCTATCTATTATATGTCGCTTTATAAAGTCCCAGCTGGGGTCATTAAGATGTTGGAAGCTAAAATGAGAAAATTTCTGTGGAACGAATACAACAAAATAAACTGGGTGGCTTGGGAATGGGTTTACGTGGCCTAAATCGAATGGGGGGTTGGGTATTAGCCGTCTCAAAGAGGTTAATGAGGCCCTTCTGGTTAAATGGGGCTGGAGGTACATGGTTGAAAATCAAAGTTTATGGAGGAAAGTGATCGATGCTTTTCATGGCAAAATAAATCAGAGGTGTTTTCTTCCTTTTAACGGTAACATGGAGGGTGTTGGAAAAATATTGTGAAATCGAGCTCTAATATTAAAATCAAAGGGAAGGGTTTAAATCATTTGATCTTGGGTAAGGTTGGGAACGGGGAAGATATTAGATTCTGGATCGACACATGGGAAGGAGATATACCTTTTATGGAAAGATGGCCACATTTGTTTGGGTTGGAATTGCTTAAAACTTGCAGGGTAGCAGATAGAATGGAGACGAACAGGGGAAATAGTGGATTTACATGGAATTGGTCTAGACTGCCCGAGTCGGACGTGGAGCTAAAGGAGTGGCATGAATGCAGAGAGACCCTTAATAGGGTGACTCTCAACAATTCTAAAGATAGGTGGGTCTGGATCGAAGATAGCAAAGATGGTTTTTCGGTGAAGGCTGTTAAAAAGGCCTTGATTGCCGAAAGGGGAAATAGTCAGATTCCTAATTTTGATTGGTGTAAATGGGTGCCTATTAAATGCAACATCGTGGCCTGGAGAGGTAACTTGGATAGACTTGCTACGAGAGCGAACTTAAGAAGAAGAAACGTGGACATTATACCCGTTATGTGCCCTTTTTGTAACGAGTTTAGGAAACGATGGAGCATCTTTTCACGACATGTTCTGTGGCTATCCGGGTTTGGTCGGAGATAAGTGTTTGGTGTAGAATCCCACGATATATATTTTCGAATTCAAAGACATTCTGGATATTCACAGTTATTCCCAAGTTGGAAAGAAGGCAAAAACAATTATCCAAGGGTTGGTGCTAATTTCGTGTTGGAGCATTTGGAAAGGAAGGAACGAGAAGGTTTTCAATCAAATCAATCAAAGCCCGCAGGAGATTGTGAGGGAGATTAAGTCGAGAGGGTATGCTTCCATTAAGAATAGAACGTCATGTAATTATATTAGCTAGACTGATTGGTGTAAATTCCCTATGTATATATTGTAATTTTCTGACCATTGCCTGTTTAGGTCGGGTGTGTGTTGTTTGGCCTTTTGCCCGTTTGGGTCGGAAGTGTGTTTTTAGTGAAGTTCTCTTTTCAAAAAAAAAAAAAAAAATTTAATACGTCCCTTGGGTGAATGAATGGTCATTTGTCTCTTTCTATTTAACAAGAAAACCTCATTAAAGTTATACAAAAGGATATTCAAACACTAGATATAGACGCAACATGTAATTTTAATTGTCGCATAGCATTATTTAAAAGTGACAATTTCTAACATGACACGGATAAGATCTGTAAATAATTAGGTTTTAGGTTTACCAAGAAAAGAAATATATATACAAAGTAAACTTTGAAATTATAAATGTAACCGGGATACTTCAACAAAAATGTTATAGATATGCATCAAAATCAAAAACGATAAAAGCTTGTGTTGAAAGCAGGTTGAAACTCATTCGCGATTTCAAAAGGTTAAATTGGAACCCATATTCAAGATCTCAAAAAAAAATTTAACGGCAATTTCTTTTTATTCCATACCGTCTATGGACTTGGACTCAAAACCTCCCTCTTCCAAGATGTTTAAAGGTTTTGTCTTTGCCAATTAACCACCATCCTATTGGTATTCAACAGCTCAAATTAGTAAGCAAACAAGAAACCAATGTAATCATTGAACTAGATATAAGAGTAAATCTATTTGTAGATACTAATAAAGTAAACTAAACTAGTTGATTTTCCGTCCGCATGTTGCGGTGGGGACCTAATGTCTGCAAAACGTGTGTCGGCAACGGCAAGCAGATACCAAATATCAAAACATAAATAAAAATCACGTGGTAATGATAGTCACTTCATCCTAAAAAAACGATTTTAAATAATCTAATATATAATAATAGGACCCACACGTCCTACACATTGGAAATTCGGTTGTTTTCAGCTTAGTTATTACGGTGCTAACACGTTAAAATACGGATGAGCTCGGTACCGGTAACGGCACCGAAAGTACCGATCCGGAAAATCATCGAAATTAGGTACCGGCATCGAAAATGCTGGGTACCATACGGTATGGTATTTGAAGGTAAAAATCAGTAAATACAGGTATGGTGCTAGACCGGTGTCGAACCGAAAGTAACGATTCTGAAAACGCCAAAAGGTGGGTACCAAATTGGTACCGAAAATGATTGGTATAGTAAATTTGATACCGCTACGATACCGGTTTGATTACAGGATTTGATATGATTTGCTCATCAATAATCTAAATATCCAAGTTAATTTTACATGATACAATTCATTCATTATAGAAAAAGACAAAAAAGAAAACAAAATAAGTTGTTGTGTATATAAAACCTCATTCAAACGAAATACAGTTTACTTACAGTGTGTATGAAAAGTAATCTAAACGGTGCAATTACTTGTGTTGCTACAGGATTTGATGAGCTCGGTACCAACCGGTAGCGAAAATACCGTTACCGAAAATCCCCAAAAGTGTGTACCGGTACTGAATATACCTGGTAGGGTACGGTTCGATACCGGTCGATACTTGTACGGTACCGGTATTTGAGGGTAAAAATCGGTGAATACCGGTGCCGAACAGATACCGAAAATGTCAAAAGTCGGTACCATTCGGTACCGAAAGTATACCCGGTTTGGTAACTTTGATACCAGTACCGGTACCCTATACCATTTGCTCATCCCCTTGATGATGTTACTATTCATTGGGTTGTGTATGAAAAATAATCTAAACGGTGCAATTACTTGCGTTGCTACAGGATTTGATGAGCTCGGTACTAATCGGTACCGAAAATCCCGTTACCGAAAATCCCCAAAAGTGGGTACCGGTACCGAATATACCTGGCACGGTACGGTTCGGTACCGGTATTTGAGGGTAAAAACTGGTGAATACCGGTGCCGAACCGATATCGAAAATGTCAAAAGTCGGTACCGATTCGGTACCGAAAATATACCCTGTTTGGTAAATTTGATACCGGTACCCGATACCATTTGCTAATCCCTTTATGATGTTACTGTTCATTGTGTTCTAATTTTACCCTTGATGATGTTACTTTTCATTGTGTTCTAATGTAGTTTTAATATATAGGTAATGAGGGGCATATGTCCAATAATCCCTAGATCAAGTGGTGGAATGCTTGTATTTCTCTTGAGAGATGCAAGTTCAACTCCCACTTGGTGCAGAGCTTGGTGCAGAGTGAGACACTGGTGGGCAATAATAGGCGACCAAGGGAAACCTAGGTTCGATCATTGAGCCAAACAAGTTTTACTGGTAATTTCACCATCGTGCCTACGAGCGGGTGAGTTATCGGGTTTTCCCCGAAATTGGTGGTGGACTCGGGTTACTCTCGGAGTACTCCGTTTGTTCAGTAAGTGCCCTAAACCGTTTTAAAAAAATAGGGACACATGACATTCAATAATAGCATCCTTTACTTTAGAGTTGTTTTTGGAGCTCCATTTAACTTAATTCGTTTGACCCGACCCGGTATTCATTACAAACACTTTCCTAATTCACAAATCACATAATCCCCTAAAATAACACAACCCTAATCATTCTATGTTCTCTCATCTCAATCTTCTGCAGAACATTACGGATGATCGTCCAAGTAAAATGTATGTACAATGTATCATAATCTATTAACTGGATTTTTTTTTTCACATAATCATGATATAATGTTTATTAATGTTAAAAAACATGTTACTTTGTTATTTGCTTAGAAACTATATTTTTGTTTTTTACTGAATGATGATTTAATTTCTATAGATTTTTATTGGTTTTTACTGAACCCATGAGTATTCACGGATGCACTTTGAGCTTTACTTACATAAGACTTATTACTTGAAATTTAACACTCTAATCTTTGACACCTATATCAAATATGTCTTTAACTATTTAATTATCCTTTTTGTCGTTGTACTTAAGTTGTTTTGTTTTTAAAAAACATTTACTTGTTTCCTAATGTTCTTTTGTAGGTATTCTTGCCTTCTGGTACGTGTTGTTTAGTAGCTTCATTTCGGTTCTACTATCCTCTATATTGCCAGGTATGTATGCTCCTTTGATATTACGTTTAGTGCATTAAGCATGTTGTCATGTACTATTTTGAATGACTTTTCAATGTGAACCTACAATTGAGATGTTCAGGGTAACTTGAGTTAGTAAAATGAGAAATGCTATAAAAACAAGGGTCGACACTTGATTTCAATTTTGAGTATCAAAACAGTTTTGTCGTTCGTACGTTGTTGGGTTTCTTATTATGAATATTTCAATTTTGAAGTTGTGAGTACTTTCCCTACAATCCATATGATTTAATGTCAAAAAGTATTAAACTTTCATAGATTTTTCAAGATCCTTCAACCTTATAGATTTTTTCGGGTTTCTAATAGAAAAATGTCTCAAACTAATTGTCTGCTTGCAGAGCCACGTGTATCATTATGGGCATGGGCGTAGCTTAAGTAAGGCGGGAGGGGGCAGCCGACCCCCCAAACTTTTCGCTAAGTTTGTAGTTTTCGTATAGAAATTTTTCGGTATATACGTTTTTGTCCCCTCGATTTTATAGAAATTTTTAGGTCCGATGACTTCTGCCCCCGGGTCGAAAATTCAAGCTTCGCCACTGATTATGGGATATTGAACAATTAACAACTTTTCCCATGTATCCATCATTGTATATAGTTATTGGTATCCTTTGGAATCCTCATCTTTTCAAGGAATTTCTTTTTTACTTTTAATCCCGATCAACGGTTTTCTTTCGACTTCTAAATGATATAGTTTTTGTTGCATATACAACAGAGATGATGCAGTTAATGGGATAGCATGGATGAGAGGTGAAACCAGAGACCAAGGACTCAATTCTCTAAATTATTAATCAGTTGGCATGCTTCCTTGGAGAAAACAAAGACTCCACCCGTTGTTCCGTCCTCCTTTAAATTGTATTTCCATTTTGAATTGTTTCTTTAAAGGTACTCAACTATCTTTAAATTGTATTTCTACTTTATCACTAATTTATGTAACAATACACGCTACATCACTATCGGCCACATTCATTTTTATTTTTTCTTTCCTTTCTAAATAATGTAAACTAGAGAATTAGTTTGATGTGTATGAGTTTATACGGTATTTTTATTATGTGATTAACTTTACCCAATCCGAATTGTTAATTCAACCCGATTTTGACCCTTAATATAAAAACATTGAATTTAGAAGATCGGAACACACATCCGGTCTTATCAATTGTATTTATTCTTTTAATGATTCAGCTTGCGACTTATATAATTTAAATTGATATAGAAACAATCGGTATGGATTCTTTATACATATAACTTTTGAAAACATGTCTTTTTATTTTATTTAACGACATAATTCGATTAATGTAAATTAATTTTTCCTATCCGGAAAGTTTCCGGATGATAATCTAGTTGTTATATATAAAATAACACTTCTACCTCCAATAATTTATACTTTTAAGAAACAAAGCAGGCTCTACAGGTTAGTTTATTTGAATTATATGCTGTATTGTTTATTTGTTTTACCTATCCTATGTAATTTTAAGTTTATTTTATCTTTTATTAAAATAAGTTAATTAGACCATACTGCCAATATATTTTTAAAAGATGACATTGAAAAAATAAATCTACATAATTATAATTCTACCTCTTAATCTAATTATTCCATTTCAAAGGGGTGGCGGCGCAGCTTGTTGCCTGTCTACCTTCTGTTTTGATGTAACTTGACAAGTATGAATAAAATATTGTTTAAAAAAATAAAAAAGAGACGAACAAAACGAATCGGATTTTCAATAACTAATTTTAGTTAAATATACAAAACTACTAAAATTAAGATAGATTTAAATCAATTAATTAACCACCACTTTTTTTTAGTTTCTGCAATTTAAACTAATTGATTTCAATTAGATATGGTAAACATCAGTTTTTCACTTTCAAATTAATTTTAAAATAACATATTGAATTTCAAATAACTTTTATAACTATTCAATGAAGGTTAGGAAATTTTAAATTAATATAAATTATTTTCTAATTTAAATAAATAACATTTGTTTATAAATTACATCTTTATTTCTAACAAATGTTTCAATATTTGTCATACATAGCCAACTTTATGTCGCATTATTAAGATTAAAAAACAGAGCTGATATAAAGTTACTTATATTAAATAATGATGGACATGTTACAAATAAGTCAACCAATGTGATGTACAAAAACGTTTTATTGAAATTTGAATTATTTGTTGTTTTTCTTCTATGCATTTTTTTAGTTTATTTTATTTAGAGAAAAATGCAATTTGCGTCCCTGTGGTATGTGTGAAACATCAACCTGAGCCCCTAAATTCATTTTTTGGTTTTTTGAGCCCCTGAGCTTATAAATTCATAACAGTTTGAGTCCCTCCGTAACACTTCCGTCTGTTTGACTGCTTGACAATTGTGAAATGTCCTTTATACCCGTAACCCTTAATGATAAACACATATAATCCCTAATAATTCCATAACACCGATCACACTTCTCAAAAAATCTGAAAATCTCTTCTCCCAACTCCCAACACCAATCATCATCTTCATCATCTCCGTCTTCATTGAATCTCCACCGATCATCATCTTCATCTTCATCTTCATTGAATCTCCTCACCGACCATTTGTTGTTATAACAATCCAAGGTAAAATCACATACCTAAAACATGATCGACACTATGGTTTACCCTCTGTTCTTGTTAGATGCTTGTGTAACCCTCTGTAACTTGATGTTTAATGATGTTTGATGATATCTCATTTTCACCACTCATGTTTTTACACTTCTTATCTGTATATGTTTTTGATATGCTAGAATGTAACAGGTTTTGTGTGAAAATATTGTTTGATTCTTGTGGGTTTTTGTCTCGGGTATCAAAACAGAGGTTTGGGTTTTGGTTATTATGAAGGTTTGTTTCAGGTTTTGTGTGAAAATATTGTTTGATTCTTGTGGGTTTTTGTCTCGGGTATCAAAATAGAGGTTTGGGTTTTGGTTATTATGAAGGTTTATTTGTGATGTTTTTGGTTTTCTCTGTTTATTAAGACTGGGTTTTTGGCGTTAATCTAAGATTGTTTTTGTTTTATAGTTTGTTTGAAATGTTTAAAATATACAATCGATTAAAATAGGGTTTGGTTTCTTAAGTCTCTGCTGTTCATGTTGAAATCTGGGTATGGTTGTTGTTTTGTTTCTCATATAAAGTTGGTTAAAGACTCTGTGTTTTGGGTTCCTCATATTGGTCATTTGAATGTGTTTTCTTGATATGAGATCAACTGTGTTTTGGGTTCCTCATATTGGGTTCTTCATATATGTATACATATATGCATTATGAAAGTATTGTATCAGCCGTCTTACTATGGATGTTTTTATTGTACAGAATGGTTGCGGATGTAAAGATACGCAAAACACCAACTACGAAGGCGAGAATACTTGACAACCTCCTGGAAGATGGTGCGGTGCACATAAGGAAGTGATTGATCAGAACGATCAATTGCATATGAGTGAATATAACCCCAGTGGCCGATATGTAATTAGCGAGCTCTGGAATTTCAAGGAAAATCGAAGAGCTAAACTAAAGGGGGTTATCAGCTACATTCCGAAGTGCACCAGTCAGTAAAGATCCACAATTTCTTTCTTGGTATGACGTTTTGTCTCTGTATTGTATGTTACGGTCTTTTGTTATCGAGTATGTAAGTTCCATCAAGTCTACCAAGTTGGATATCCTTCTATCTTTCTTGGTATGATGTTTTGTCTCTGTATTGTATGTTTAACATAATGCAAGTGTGCATTTATGTTGTGTTTAATTGTAATCATGCTTAACTGTTTAACTTAATGATATGTTATGTCCATGTTTGATGCTTAACTGTTTAACTTAGGGCTTAATACGGAATTTTGGCGTTTTTACAATTTACTATTTTTGGATAATTGAATAAATAATATTTTAAGACAAATTCTAAACATTTAATAAACATTACATTAATAATTCTCCCCCACAGAACAAAAAAGGCACTGAAGGGAAAGAAATCCAAAAAGACGGTCTTACCCCTGGCTCAAACAGTCAAACAGACGGAAGTGTGACAGAGGGACTCAAAGTGTTATGAATTTATAAGCTCAGGGGCTCAAAAAACCAAAAAATGAATTTAGGGGCTCAGGTTGATGTTTCACACATACCACAAGGACGCAAGTTGCATTTTTCTCTTTTATTTATACTAAATTTATTTTCATTAAATTTAGATTAAATATGAAGAAATTCAAAGCATTTTCATTTGTTAAATCACGTGTACATACGGCTCTAACCTTGTTATCAAATATACCAAAGTCTTAAGTACATTTCTTTATTCTTATTTAGTGAAATTTGTCATAAATAATATTTATTAAGATAAAATAAAATTTCTTATATCAACGATCCAACTTGTTCAACTAGTCATAAACTATCAAAATAGTTTTTAGCAAAACAATATGTAATTATTAAATTTAAATTACGTAAAAATCAAAATATTAAATATATATTAAAGAGTTGCCACACAAGGTAATGAGATTTGATTTATCTATAAGTTATAATCTAAAAACCGAACCATGTCTAGTCGTTCGTAAAACTTTAAAATCTAATCGAATGATATACGTAAAAAAAACCAAGTATTTCTAAAACTGTTGCGACAAAAGTCACAAAACCGTCGTTGAAGTGATGGAGGCGGTATCTTGTAGTATTCTTACACCGATGCCACATGGAAAGAGAAAGCAGAATACTAATCTCGTCGCGAGGGTTAAACCTCATGATCAAGCTTTAATGCAAGCTTAAAACTTGTATTGTATATATTTTAGAGAAAGTGGTGTAGCATGGTATAGTCTACTTGCCTCTTGAAGGTAATGTATATTTATAGTTGAAACTAATGGTTAGATTAAGTACTTGCAAACATTTATCTTGAAGGTGATGTATATTTATAGTTGAAACTAATGGTTAGATTAAGTACTTGCAAACATTTATGGTGAGTACAAACTTTATGGCTAGTACAAATGTGTAGGATTGAACATGCTTTGTGTAAGATTGCATTTATGATTTTTTCACTATAGCTAGTTGTGTTAATGGTCATATTTGCCAGGACCATGGATAGATAGAACTAAGCGTTATGTCTACCGAATATCAAGAGGCCCCGTTGTTGCATAATCCAGAGGTCAGATATTCGTTTGTTCGTTTTAGGGGTATTTTTAGCACACAATATAAATTGCATCCATTGATCCATTCGTTACATCGTATGCACTTTCGCATAATTATTACAAGTACATGTTAAATCCGACAAAAGTCAATATGTAAACTTTCGGATATCCATTCATCAAACACTTACGAACTTTGAACAAGTACTCGAGACTGAAGGAAGACTAGAGCTTACATATACAAGTAAAATCTATCACACCAACATTAGCGACTTATCTAAGGTTTTGTATACACTACTGTAACGAAAACATAATTCAAATATGTATCACCGTAGCATTACTTTTTTAATTTTTTTTGTAGGAAAAAAATTGTAAAATTTCAAGGTATATGGAGGGGTACACCAGGAATAGGATCTAGCGTTTTTGCATCTGGCAATTCCTTGGATAAAAGCCCCTGCATTATAAATAGATAGATCAAAGTTGTAAACGGGCTGTAATAAATTTGGTTAATAGATTGTAAGCGAGTTGGCGGGTTGACATTATAAACACACGCACACATATACACTTTTTATTTTTATTCTAATTTTAAACTGGTTGATGGGTCGGCATGTTTAATTAAACAAGTTAAAAATAAGTCAAGCCGAACACAACCTGTTTATTAAATGGGTTAGACAAGAAAACTCAAAACCTGATTATTTCGTGTCAGGAATTTTCACCCCTATACACTGCATTGTTTATAGAATTCAAGAACTATATATACCTTAAATGATTCTACGGTTCCATCAGACGTTACCAGCTTTGCAAGAACACCTTTGCTATCAAGATCTCCATTTTTCAGTGGCACCACAAATCTATAAAACAAGAAACAAAAAGAGCAACATTATATCGATTTCCAACATAACAGAAACACCATCATACTTAGTATATCCCACCAATAGCAAAGCTAAGGTAGGGTCTGAGGAGGGTGAGATGTAGACAGCCTTACCTCTACCCCATAGGAATAGAGAGGCTGCTTCCAATGAGACCCCCGGCTCGATTGTAGTTTTGCATCAAGCCTTGGACATAAGGCACATAACACTCGGCAATTGAGACAAACACCGATTAGTGCATGTACCCCCTTGTCTTTTGGCTATCAACGCCACCACATGATGCATGATTAACCATCCCCCTCTTTTAACGTTATTTTCACGAAATTAGTAAAATAACGTTAAAATTAGTGCCCTTTCACTTTTGCCCCCCGAGCGCCCACACATATATACATTATATGAGCATACCACAAGCGGGGCGTACAACATAACAGAAACACAATTTACTTAATAGTTTTGTTTATAATACTTGGAATTTAGCAGTTTTGCAAGCTGAACCGCGTCTTCTTGGCCCGACACCAACGTAAAACTCGGCAAAAGCTGCTTGATAACAGGTGTAATGACGATATCGGCCTTCTCTTTTCCGATAATCTCCTTGTCATATACACAATGTGGCTCATAGTATAAACTTAACTCTCCTTGTGGAGAAGTGACAATATACCTAAATCATCGAAAGCACGTATAGCTTAAAATAAGTTTTTTCTCGTTCTTTGTTCATCTTTCTGACAATAATCATAACAATAATATGTACCCGTTTTCAGGTCGTTGCCAAGGGGGACCAAGAACTGGCCCGGTGGTAGCCCGTATTTTGACATGAGAACCGTCACTTGTTTGAATTTCCGAGTTTTGACCAGGTTCCAAGTATATGACCTTAAAAAAGAAAATAAATGGACAAGATATTGGATCAAAACAGAAAAAATGCCGAGTTAACAAAGTCATCGAAATCAAAGATAATCGAAGGAACAGAACAACAAGGCCTTGTTCGTGTTCGTTCATTTAGGAATGAACATGTTCATGAACGGTTACCGAACGAGATTTCTTGTTCGTGTTCCTTCGTCAAGGAAATGAACATGTTCCATGTACTATTCATAAAAAAACGTACCGAACGTAAACGAACACAAACGAGCACAAACAAATGTTCATGAACATAAATGAACACAAGCGAACATAGTTGACATAATTATCACAAACATAATTAACACAAAATTTAAGAAATTTGTCAAGCTTTAAAACAAATACAAATAGAAATGGTCAAATGAGGGATGTTGGCGGAGGCTTATAGTAGAACTATGGTTTCAGTTCTTTTAAAATTAAAACCAATAAAATTAAAATATAACATAAAAAAACCTTTGAACGAAGGAACACAAATAACATAAACGAACGAACATAAATGAATACATTACCGAACGTTCACGAACATAAACGAATGAACGCAGCCTCTGTTCATGTTTGTTTGTTTGTTTAACTTATCGAATTTCTTGTTCGTGTTTGTTCAGTTATTAAAAACGAACGGACATAAATGAACTTCGAGCCGAACGGTTCACGAACTGTTCGCTGAACGTTCGGTTCGTTTACAACCCTAAAGATGTCAAGTAAAAGTCAAAATTGGTCAACGCTAGGAATATCAGTAAAATCTCTTTCTAGCCATGAAGTACATGATACTTAACATTTTTAGAATGAGTAAAGTGTAGCATTATACTTACATTGGTGAATAGGGGATCCAAGAGTGGTTTTGCATTTGGAGTAGAGATTACTTTAAGATTTGGTAACTTCTGAGAAAGCGGTGTTAATGTCTTTAAATGGCAATGATCATCAAGGCTTTGTGTGATTAAGACGCAATCGATTTCTGGAAGATCGCTAAGCTGCAATAATGATACACATTGTTAGCGCATTGCACCACTTTAACACCAAAAGTAAACACGACGATTGTGTAACTGTTCGTGTTCGTTTGTTAAGGAAATATATATGTTCACGAACTGTTCATGAACACTTGCTAATATTTTATCTATCGGCGTTTTGAAGTATTCGAGTAAAATATAAAAACTAGAAACACTAATGAACTATCGAACATAAACGAACACGTTACTTAACGTTCACGAACATAAATGAACGAATGTGGCCTTTGTTCATGTTCGTTCATTTAACTAAACAAACGAACTTCCCACCGAACAGTTCCTGAACTGTCCGCTGAACATTCGGTTTGTTTGCAGCCCTAATTATGATTGATTTTGTTTTCTTAATAAAACGCACGGATCATGGATTTCACTAACTCACGCGTTTATGTAGTCATTTAAGTCAATTCTAGGTTGTAAATCGCAATATCACATGATAAAATATTATCCCTTAAGAAGTGCTCTAGGTCAAATTATCCCTCAGGCAAAGTGATCAAGTCAAATCTAGTTTCATTTAATCCCACCTCCTAGCTCAACCGGGTATCCTCATGTTGGTTAAGTTGGGCCGGCTTCCTCCTTGGAGGTCGCCGGTTCGACTCCCGGGTGTGGCATACGGGGGGTGGGACGTCCCAATGATGGATCGTTCCTACCGAGGCATGGTGCGGTCCTGAGGGCAACCCGGTTTTACCCAGCTGTTACCCCAGCGAGTCTCTCGTGTGGGGGCAGTATGGTTTCCGGGCGGAAGTCAGCTTGCGCGGCGGCCGGGGCCCGATCGAACATCGCATCCGAGAGTGCGGGGCTGACGGGGGATTGTCTTCGACATGAACCCGATGACCACTGGTCCAGTACATAGAAAGTCACCTTCCAAAAAAAAAAAAAATCTAGTTTCATTTAAAGATGCTTAAAAGCTATAATCAAACTAGATGTGCTTAGGCGTTTGGGTATACTTTAACCCATCTTAACTCCATCTAAATGCCACATCTACCTTTCTTCTCCATTTCACTCTGCTTCACTTCAAGGAAATGGTTTAATCTCGTTAACTTCATAGAACCCTATTTTTTGGTGGTTTTTGGTTTAAAAAGGAAAAGTATAATTAATTCAATCTGTTAATATCCGGTTAACTTGTTAACATATAACCCCTTTAATGCCCCTTAACACAAGGAGAGAGTGGTCTGCAGTGTCGGTTAACATGTCATGTCCCCGTTAACACTCCAAATGTAATAGTACACCCCATAGCCTTACTACCATAAACATAATACATATGACCGTTACATTAAAGAAAGGAAAGGTTAAAAGGCTTTGACAAATTTACCTGGAAATTCTTCAAATATTTCTTGCCAGCATCATAAAGCAAAGGTATTCCAAAATCCAAGTTACCCACCAATATTGGATCAACCAAAATCTTCACTCCACCCACTTCCCATAACCAACTATTGCCCTGAATCAAAAGCATTAGCAAAATTGTACGAGTGAGCAGAAAAACCGAATAATCCAACAACCATAACCGAAACAATTGAAAAACGATGGTTTAGTTACGATAGTTTTGATAACTGATGTTGATGGTTTGAGTGTTTGACAATGGTTGTATGTGTATAAATAATCGAACCAAACCAACATCAAAACCAACCTATATATTTTTTTTTTCTATATAAATAATATGTTACAACATTCACAATCCTTCCAGCAAATTTTCTGAGGGAGTTTTTTTATATTATAAAAAGTGTTTGAAAGCGGTTGTGAGTGGAGGAGAAAGAAAATGTTAATGTTCAGGTACATATTTGAGGGGACAATGTTCACCTCTATAAGTTGCCGTTTATTCTCTTTTATATAAATTAAAACGGGTTGCAAATATAACTTGATTTACTAACTGAAATTAGCTTGACCCCCCGAGTTAAAATACCCAAATTAACTGACCCGTTTCTAACCGGAACCGATCGAAGACAAAAATCTAAAAACCAAAACATCTGTTATAGGTAGGGTTGTAATCAAACCGAACGAACACGAACAAGGCCATGTTCGTGTTCGTTCGTTAAGAAAATTAACATGTTCACGAACTGTTCACGAATGCATACCGAACATAAGTTTATGTCCGTGTTTGTTCGTTAAGGAAATTCAATTGTTTGCGAACAATTCGTCGAACACAAACGAATGCATACGAATAAAAATGAACGTAAACGAACATTTAACTTGAAAACAAAAAATAAAAACATTGTTAACCTTAACATTGGACATAAGTAGTTATATACAACAATCAAATGATAAAATAAAACACAAGAAGTCTACTACAACCACCAAACGATGAATCAAGTTTAACTAAGTTAGACATAATTATCCCAAAAAAATGTCTTGAATGTCCAAATTTTAGCTAACTTAGAAAAAAAAAGGGTTTCAAGTTTTCAATATGTTTAGTTAAAAGCTTTATTATTTATTATTTTTTTAATATAATCAAACAAACACGAACGAACGTAACAACCACTCACTTTGTCCCCACACCAAATTCAACCAAATTTGTAACGCAGGTGCGGGCACGCATGAGTTCAACCAAATTCCAGCTCAGAAACTCATTTTTGCACCCCCCCTGCGCGCGGGTAGGACTTGTGGTAAAACATGTCATAAAGCTACAATAGAGTAGTAAAGACTTTACCTTATAAACAACCACTCACTTTGTCCCTACACCAATGTGGGACAAAGTATTTACCACCCCTTTTGAGACTTTTATTCACACACCCAAAACTTACAACATATAAGTCCTAAACTTTTGCTACTAACTATTAGCTCCATGATCTTAAATGGCATATATAATAGTTTTTTTTTAATTTTAGAGTTAATTACATAGTTAGTCCCTGTGGTTTGCACAAAGTAACATACTTAGGTACTAATAGTTTAAAATCACATTCTAGGGTATTAACTTTTCATTTTGTAACGTTTGGAGGTATTAACGTTATTTGTAGGTTTAAAATCACATTCTATTAGTACCTAAGTATGTTAGTTTATGCAAACCACGGGGACTAACTATGTTAATATCCTAGAAGTTGATACCTCCAAACGTTACAAAATGAAAAGTTAATACCTTAGAAGGTGATTTTAAACTATTAGTACCTAAGTATGTTATTTTGTGCAAACCACAGGGACTAACTATGTAATTAACTCTTAATTTTATATGTGGAATCTTATTTATTTTCAAAGCATAACATATTTTTTATATTTTTTTCTCTATGTGCGCTTTTCTTAAAAAAGCCCACGCTTTTTTTGCGCCTTGCGCCTAGGCTCCGGACGAGGCCGATGCGCCTCGCCTGCGCCTTGCGTCTTTGACAACATAGTTTGTTCGCTAAGCTAATCGAACGAATATAAACAAACTTCCCGCCGAACAGTTCATAAACTGTTCGTTGAACGTTCGGTTCGTTTACAATCCTAGTTATAGCTTCATTTTAGCCCATCACCAACCCGAACCGACCCATATACACCCTACACAAGTTTAAAAATCAAGTGAACAAACACCCATCAAGATAAAAAAAAAGTTAAACAAAACCAGACCTCCAAGTAAGTTAGCTTGAACACACCAGTATCCGAAGAACTCGATTCAGCAACTGTCTCTTCAGAAATCAAAGCAGAAACAACCCTACACACCCACAAACATTAGTATCACATAATCTAAATCAATATTACTACCAACTAGGGCTGCAAATGAACCAAATGAACCCACAAACATTAGTATCACATAATCTAAATCAATATTACTACCAACTAGGGCTGCAAATGAACCAAATGAACCCACAAACATTAGTATCACATAATCTAAATCAATAAGGTGTTCACGAACACTTACCGAACAAGGTTTTTTGTTTGTGTTCATCTTGTTAAGGAAATGATGTGTTCGTGTTCGTTTGTGTTTGTTCGTTAATTTTAGGTACCGGACTAAAGCGAACACAAACGAATATTCGTGAATATAGCCGAACACAAATGAAGGCAAGCAAACATAAACAAGTGTTCATGAACATAAACGAACACAACCACCCCTATCTTGTACTGAGAATGACGAAGAACACGAGTTGTTCATGAATCACGAAGAACACGAGCGCAAATAATTTATAGGTGGAAATTTTGAAGTACTTGAATAAAAAATAAAAGTTAAAAACCCTAATAAATTGTCAAACATAAACAAACATAAATGAACGAACGCGGCCCTGTTCATGTTTGTTTGTTTAACTAAACGAACGGAATGTCTTGTTCGTCTTCGTTCATTTATTAAACGAACCAACACAAACAACGGTTCACGAACTGTTCTCCGAAACGTTTGGTTCATTTACAGCCCTACTACCAAGCCATAATTTAAATCAACATAACAGCCCCAAATGGTACTTACAAAGCCCTAAATTAACAAAATTCACATAAGTTTTTTTTTTAATAAACAGTACCTGGTGTTGGATAGCTTCTGAGATTTGGATATTGTTGTAGCAGATGGGTTTCTTGGAGTTGAGAGGAAACGGGTGTTGGAGATTGATGGTGTAAATTGTTGGGTTGATGTGGGTTTGATTGATAGTTTTTGGGGGAATTGGGGAAGAAGATGGATACACTGAATAGACATCATAATAATCTTGATGAATTTAGAAACTGGTTACAGAATTACAAAAAAAAAAAAAAAAATTGGGGATTTTGGGTGTTGATTTGAGAAATTAGAGTATGTTTTTGTTGGTGGGTATACGTGGATTGTTGAGATCCACCACCTCTGTGATTTGGCGCCAATTGGTTCATGTGTTCTGAGACCCATCTCATTGTGTGGCTTGTGTCCAAACTTTCTATTACTACTATTTTTTTTTTTTTTTGAAAGGTGTGTGTTAGGCTATCGTACTCTTTAAATTTGGAGAGTTTTGTTGTTCTATTCTACTTAGACTATGTTGTCTTAATCGAGTTTAGGCTGGCTTTAGAGTTTGGTTTGAGCGTTCACCCGAGAAACCATACCATCGGCTGCCACTTGACAGTTGTTGTGCCACCACAAGAGTAGAAGTCTCGGGTGGGCTCGGGAGTCGAACTGACAACCTCGCACAAGGCCTAGCTCAAATCCTTCATTGTCTTAATACACAAAAGTGATACAAGTATGGATCAAACTTGGGCCTCTACCGGAGAACCCAAGCCTGGCCACAAGTGAGGATTTGTCTTCTGTTTTCATACTTGAACTATAAACATTATTATTATATTTTATATTTAAAAAATATTATTTTTATTTGAAAAGCCAAAGTGTGAACTAACCGGACGAGCCCACCTCGCCATCCACATCACCGGTCTAAGTCGGACAAACCCACCCCCTCACAACTCGTAAATTCTCGTCCGGGCTTCACTCACTCGCTAACGTTCTCTCTTCCACTTTCCACCTGGAGACCAGATTGATCCAGACGTGCTATCAGACGAACGTTGTGGGTGCTCTTATAGGTATTTACAATTTTTTTATACCAAAATAATAAATTATTTACATCTTTTTATAAGTAGCTTTCTGTTATTGGCATTATTAGTGGAAAATTAATTTATATGATTAATAAATATGTGTGTTTCTAATTCAGTATGAATATATTTTACATGTTATTACACTTTTTAAAATTTTGTAAGGTTGACTTATTGTGTCATGTTATTAATCTATAAACCTCTTAGTGAAAGAAATGTTTGCAAAGTTCATGTGTTTTATACTAGAAACTAGTTGTTTGAGAGCTTCAGATTGTTGGACATGATAAACAATCCGTCTTTTTGAGTCGACACACACGAGAATTATTAGAGATATGGGGTACATTGTCGTCTTGGTGTTGTTTTGTTTAGTTTATTGTGGAAACTGGCAACGAAGATGCGGGTTACATGACAAACATCATAATCATGAAGACGTTTGAAACATAGAAACTAAATTGGCTGCACACTCGAAAATGAGAAACTTTTTGTACGATTTTGTGTCTAGATTATCTAATCCTTTGATGGTTTGTTACTCAAACTTTATAAAAGTGTTTTTAACAAGTCTTAATAAGAGAATTAACTTATAGTGCTAGGAGTTTTTTTATGTACATGTTGCTAGAAAGATATGTGTAGCTCGTAGGCAGCTCTGCAACGATGCATAAGCATGTATATGTGTATAAACAATGTGTAGTGACAAGAGGAAAACAAACAATGTTAAAATATAATATCAAAATTGGTGAAAACTACAATAGAAACAAAACCATTAGCTCAACTCTCACCACCACAACACGACCCCATATCAACCATTACCGCACCCTTAGCACCCGAATATCGTAGTGTGAATAAACAATTACCACTTTGCCACTATGCATATCTACTATATAACTATATCTTCAGTTTAAGAGTTCTTTCCCATCTTGCAGGACAATAAGGTACGCAAGTTGCTATCTTTTTCCCTTGTAACAACGGTAAATGCTCATCGCAAGGTACTTTTTCACTCCACACAAAATCATTCTCATGCTCGTATCTTCTTAGCAGCTCGGTCAATGCATTAATATCTTGTTTAATAACCTTTCGCCATGATTCCAACCCTCCCACATTCTTCTGTACTTTACTATTTAATGCTCGTTTAAGAAGCCCGATTGCAGTTCCCATTTGCCCCTCGGTTTTCACGCCTTCTGCCATGTGCTTGTAACTTCTTAGCTTATGCAAAGCTTTAGAACATGAAATATAATCCTGCACCGATAAATATCAAAATGGGACCGACAAAAAGTTTAATAGAAAATTTAATTCATACAAACCATTAAGCCAGGTGAGATCTCTTTGCATTCTTTCGTTGCGGTTGAATAAAAATCCGTGGCTTCGTCGAGTAACTGTACAACACCATAATGCAACTTTGACAAAAGCCCATCAGCGGTTTTTTTCTCTTCGGCCTTCATTATAGTTACCATCTTTTTTAAAAAAAAAAAGTTTAGTTATTTCCATGTGGAAACGTTAAGAAACTATTAACGAGCACGTAAAAGATGATGAATCTTGAACCCTGACCTGAGCCTCAGCCAAGCAAATCAAGCTCATAACCGATGAAACCGATGGTGTGGCTTCTGGTGGTCCATGGGGACTAAGTTTGGCTCTTATAAAGGGTAGAACATCATGACCCAGATACTGATAAACGCCTGCGGCTTTTCTAAACAGGGTCGCGGATTGTACTAAATCTGTAACAGTATATAAAAATCAAAACATAATAATTTATTAATTATAATAGCAATATAAAGATGGTCAAATTGTATAAAACGTAAGGAACTTTGATCTAATTTCTGTTATGAGTAGCACTTTATTTGTACTCACCAATGTTTCCGGACCAGACCAGGCGTCAAACCACTCTCCGTACCGGTCCACTAGTCGGCCGTTCGAACCAATCGGATCGGATGTGAGAACCGGGTCATGCCGTAAATATTATAAAAATAAATAGGGTAAAATTGAAAAAAATTAATCAAAATCCGGTTCGATCACCCGGTTTTCCGGTCCATCCAGCTAGTCTGGTTTTCAAAACATTGGTTCTCACGAAAGGTTCAAACTTTCAAAAAGTTTTCTTTAAGGGTAAATATATAATCTTCTAAGTTAACCGGTTTTCAAGAACCCATGCCGGAAACGAAAGTCAACTTGGTCAAAGCTACCGACACGTCACTCTTTCTTAAAAGCGGGTTACCTATTATAGGTGATAACAAAGTTAGTTAAGCAAAACAGACATCAGATCAAAGTTGGTTACCATTTTATACAATTTGCATGATAAAGAACTGAAAAAACAAGTGTTTTCAAGAAATTACTTTCTACCTGTATCTAGAACTTGAGAAGCCCGTTCGCGAAGCAACGAGCCATAAAAGAACAAAACGAGTCCAAGCTCGAACCGTAGACTATCAACCTGAAAGAACTTTGGGCCCATGATGTTCAACGAACACGTAGAACTAAGAGGACTAGTCCACCTTATTTTAAGATTTGAAATCAAACGAATCACTCGTGGATCGTTATAACCAAGTAAATCGATATGTTGCACCAGGTTATCCAATGATGGCAAGTATAGTTCTAGCTTTTGTATATCCTGAAATGTATATATAAAGTCACAAGTTTAAAACTAATTTTTTTCCAAAATATGTGTACCTGTTCACATTCAGCATTCGGTCCTGGAACGGATTTGTTTTTGTTCATTGATTCGATATTCAAGCGCTTGGAACTTAATTCTTTTAGCTGTGCAAGAGTGCCCGAATCCTCAGCACCGAATACTGCTTCAAATACAATCTGTTCGAATCGAACTAATGCTCATTAATTGAATCATTAATGATATTTTTAAGCTTATTCAGATCAGAGTTAAGTAGAATTAAGAGAAACTATTCTCTGCACAAAGTACAAGACACAAAAGTAGTCAGGTTTAAGGTTGTCGTATCTAACTCGTTTACTAATCTGGTTGTTTTGGGGTAGACCTTTTTAACGGTATAATTTAAACACGTCATGTATAGATTGACCTGTCACCTGTTTAATTAAATAGGTGAAACCCCCAACTCGTTTACTTTTATAACATCCCGATTAACACGTTTACAACCCTTCATCTTGTTTGGGTTACTTACACAAATTTAAGTTTATCAGAACTAGGGTTGACGTCTATGATACGAATAAGTATATGGGCTGTGTTCAGATTTAACCATTCAACCTATCAACCCGCTAGCCGGACACAATTAACATCCTATAAAAGGTGAAAAAAAAACTCGAAAGCTGAATCACAAAGGCAACAAAACTAATGTTGAGGCTTAATATTGATGAACCCCAAACAAATAAATCCCCTTCAAATGCAATAATAACAACAACCGTACCCAGAAAATCCCACAAATAGCAAAGTATTGGTATGGTCTAGGAGGGTGGGATGCAGGCAAGCCTAGGGATAGACAGACTGCTTCATAGAGACCCCCGGCTCTAAAACAAACCGACTTAAAATATATTAATAGACTAAATCTAACCCCTAAAGTACAGTAACAATGGGTCAATAGCAAACTCTACATCATCAAGAATGCTGTTCTTCAATACCTACAAATTATAACAAAACACATTCTTTTCGAGAGTATTGTGCAATCAGAGATGACCCACATAAACTATTCACACAAACACACATTCTTTGAATTAAATTACACAATTGATGAACTACACATTGTGTAAAAAAAAGATTACCTTTTTGGTTCTGAGCTTTGTGGGATCTTTGAATTGCAGCATTGCGAACTCAAATCAACAATAATCTTTAGGGTATTAATGAATATTATTATATGGTTTTTGGTGGATAGATGAAGTGATCATCGGTTGAATTAAAGTGTGACGATAATGTTAAGGCTTCTTTTATGATAAATGATAAATTTCAGTTTGTTTATGATTGTAAGGCTGGGTTCCCGCGGATTGTTAGGGGATATATATCCACTTTTTAAATTATATTCTAAAAAAATAATGATTCTATAGAAATAATAATTAATAAAAAATGATAATAGATAATATAATATAAATGTTTTTATGAATTAATTATTGTTACTTGAAAATATATGTTTTTGCATCTTTTATAATTATATCTGATGACTAGTGGGTTGGTCTGCGTGATATGACGGGTGTCACCGAGACTCTTTCGGAGAACATTATCTAACCCGACCTGCATAGAGCACTTGTATCTTATGCTTCGAAAGTTGTAATAGAAGTCTTAAAAAGTTTTTGAAATTACAATGTTCTACAAACATATTTACAAAAAAAAAAATGATATCATAAAACTGAGAATTTTATTATCTTTAGTTTGAGTAAGTATTACTATTTACTATATTTTTTTGAACGACAAGATTCTATGATTTATAGAATAGGGCCAGCATATGCTGTAAAACCCAAAAATAAACAGTACACAAACACACAATCAACGACAAACACAAACGCCCAAACCCCCTCCTACTTGATACAATCTCGAACATTAAAATCCACCCACCGACCCCAATCCAAATCTACCAACTTAGACCAACTCCTTAACCAAAGAAAAGAGTCACTTTTTATCTCAGCTATCGCCGTAACGTCGGGGACTTGATGACCTTTAAACTCTTTCTCATTACGGGTCTTCGAAATGTGCCACATGGTAGCCTGAAAAATAAAATTTAAAACTTGTTTCCATTGTCTAGAGCCTTTCATACCTTCAACAAACTCCAAAGCATCTTTAGGGGATCCAAACACCACATTTACCGAAAGCTTAACCCAAGCCAAAACATTCCACCAAATGGACTTCGACATCGAGCAGGCTCTTGTGCGATGAAACAAACATGGGGATTTTATGAATATAGAGGTAAAAGTGTGCAACTTTGTGAGTCAGCCATAAAAAAAATAATAAAAAAAAAACAAAATAAATACATTGTGGCCTTAAAGTGTGTTGGGCGACCAACAGAGGTCTCGAACCCTTGACTTGCTTTTACACGGAAATGTAGTTTACCACTAAACCAACAACGTGTTTAATTTTAACCAGCCTACTTCGATTTACGTTACGTTTTAATCCAATCGCAATGCAACTATAGGATACATTGAGTTCAATCGGATACGTCAAAAGGTGCGTTTTCATATGGTTAACACATCACTAACGCTTGGACTAATCTGTTCGATATTGCGAAGTACCCGCGCCGCAACACGCACGGGTCTTATTACTAGTAGTATATAATTCAGATCTATTTTTTATCCAATTAAATGAAAAAATAATTTATATCATCCATCGTTTTCAATGGTGATCGGGTCTCGCTCCTGAAAGTAAAGTGTTGTGACTTCCAAACACTGGCGGACCCATAATTTTTTTCCAATGGGGTCCAATTTTTTCAATACTCGGATTTTTTACACCCAAACCGGGTCAGCCGTCATTTGGGTCGGGTCAGGATGATTTATTGAGCTTGGAACCTTTAAGAAAAGATAAATAAATAACAAAACAACACATGTCTAAACACAAAGGCAGAAATTGAGTAAATCAAAAGAGTTGAAGTGTTTATATTACATTAAAATTATGCTTGCTAATTGATAGTGTATCACACAATTTACATCCTATGTTTAATAATAATAATGGTGGTTTAATTTCAGCACAATTACACATTCATAGAATATGCTAATCATTCATTTTAACATTTTAATAGCGCCCCCGGACATACCTTATCATTCGCCCCTGTTCAGCAGATGAATGCATCCTCCTTCCATATTTGTTTTTTCTTGATTTATGGTGTCTTCTTCTCCTAGGTTTGCCCGTAACCACCTCACGAGGAATGAACACACCGGTTCCACCACCAATATTCGCCCACAAGCTCTCCATCCAGGGCCGGCCCAATGGTAATTAAATCCAAACATGGGCTTTGGGCCACCACATGAATAGGGCCTCCAAGTTTAATAAAAAAAACAGTTATTTTATATATTTGAGAAGTAGGCTGGCTAAAATTAAACACGTTGTTGGTTTAGTGGTAAACTACATTTCCGTGTAAAAGTAAGTCAAGAGTTCGAGACTTATGTTGGTTGCCCAACACACTTTAAGGCCACAATGTATTTATTTTGTTTTTTATTATTTTTTGTGGCTGACTCAGAAAGTTGCACACTTTTACCTCTATATTCATAAAATCCCCATCTTTGTTTCATCGTATAAGAACCTGGTTGTTGTTGGTTTATCAAATAATTAATTAAAGTGTTAAATTGGAGTGTTCTAGTGCGTATTCTTATTAGGTTACAAAATCTAAAAAATCTTTATTTATAAAGTTAATTTTGGCATGAGTGTAGACCCCAGATCTTTAGTTCACTTTGAACCTCTAAAAGTGTTGAGCCGGTACTGTCTCTATCCCACCCTGATCCAACCACCTAAAGTACCCACCATCACAGGGTCCAAAACTAACCAATCTCCTTCCAAACTCCGGTGCACCCTTTATAGTTCCCTTTGCATGTGTTTCATCATCATCTTCTTCAATAACAAGCATTAATATCCGTTGCGTAAGTTGAGCATAAAAAGCGGTATCTTCGGGATTTGTTGCTTCTAAGCTCATGTTGACGAGATCGTGGTGTACGTTATTAATGGAGTATAAATTTTTATAAATTTATCGGCTCAAGAATTAAGGAAGTGTGTGTTTGCCGTTTAAAAAAATATATAAGATGGAAGTGAATTGTTGTTGAGGTTCCAAATGTGCAATTAATATAAATATCAAGATGACTATGAGGTCAATTTGTTGATCTACAAGTGGTGTGTTTAATGTTTAAATTGGGTCAAAAGTTAAGTGACAACCGGCCTACTTGACTAATGGTGGCTTACAGCCTTCAAATTGAGAATATTACCAAACATGTAGTTTAATTTAAGGAAGAAGTAACGTTTACTTTGATCAATGAATCCAAGACCAAACCAATAGTTCAATAGCATAATCTACTTTTATTTATCTTATATTATAAGTTTAAGGGGTATCATAAAAGACTTATGTATTTTAATGAATTTATTTTCTAACTTTTCTGTGATTTTCTTTTACTTTAAGCAACATGGGATGATATATAATGTAGAGTTAAATTGAGAGGAACAACAAGGTTAATGGGGACATAACCGGACCTATAGTACAAGTAACCTAGGTTTGGGTCTAGGGCCTCCAAAAAAATAAGGCCTCCACTTATTAGAAATTAATACGCTAACTATTAGTATTAGTACAAATTTATTGTTTTAGATTTGTTTGATTCCTATACAAGCAAACCACTATGTGTGATAGTTGTGTT
This sequence comes from Helianthus tuberosus, assembly GCA_030545235.1. Lineage (NCBI taxonomy): Eukaryota > Viridiplantae > Streptophyta > Magnoliopsida > Asterales > Asteraceae > Helianthus > Helianthus tuberosus. Next base: position 27,432 of record JARYGA010021304.1, read on the forward strand.
AGATTATTGTTTGGTTCCAAACACGAATAAAGAAGTATCGTCTATAACAATCAAAGAAGGAAAAAGGGACAGTTTCATTTCGCCTTGGACTCCAGAAAGGTTGGAACGGCTTGAATGGGGAGATTCAAATTTGAGACTCCATCATACAAATATAAATTTTATTTAAACTTATCAACTTCACTAATAGCATAAGTTTGTTAAATTTTTATGTATATCTATATTTATACACTATTAATTTGTAACATGTGTATGCATCTTTGGTTGTAAATTATGTTTAAATGTTTGTGCCTTAATCAAATAGTATGCATCTTTGGTTGTAAATTTATATACTATTAATTTGTAACATGTGTATGCATCTTTGGTTGTAAATTATGCTTAAATGTTTGTACCTTAATTAAATAATATGCATCTTTGGTTGTAAATTATGCTTAAATGTTTGTACCTTAATCAAATAATTTGTATGCATGTTTGGTTGTAAATTGTGCTTAAGTAGTTGTACCTTAATCAAATAACGGTTTCATTACCTTACCAAATTCAATCTGTTTTGTATGCACGTATGGTTGTAAATTGTGCTTAAGTGGTTGTGCCCTAATCAAATAATGGTTTCATTATCTTACCATGTTCAATCAGTTTGATCCATTCGAATTTGTGTTGTTTTATTTGTAAATTATTATTATTATTTATAATAATCTAATTAATTTAGCCAAAATCTTATATAAATATAATTTGCAACATATTGATGCAATGGTTGTTGTAATATATGCATTATGGTTTGTATAGTGGTAATGATATATAATATAGATAGATTACGATGAACCTGTCAAATGAGAAAAATAGACGTGGGTTAACGCGCGAGTCATAGATCAACTTAGTAATTTTATTCTATGTTTTACGTTTCGGCTTAATTTCATTGCATTAACACGCCCTAACTTCAGTGTCGGTGGTCGCTGACAGTAGTGTGTCGTTAGTGCTCGCCCCCGCTGCAACGCGGGGGTGCTTAATACTAGTTGTAGATAATTCCTATCATTTAGCTGACTCAAGTTATATGTATATTTATTTTTACACTTTTAAGTTTTATATATATAATTTAATTATAGTATACTAGTGGGAGGTTCATTGGGCGCCACCAAACACGAAATAAATAAATGCTCTACAGACTCGTCAAAATTACCACACAAACTAGATACGGGGGAGCTGAAAGGGACATTTCTTTTCACCCAGTTATCCAGTGTGGGGATGCGATTCATTTCAGCTTACCAACTAAAAATATTCAGTTTCTTTGGTGCCCAATTATTCCAAATAAATTTGTAGTACTCACCTTGGCTACATGTAGGGCTGGCAAATCGTGTCTTAGCGGGTTTAATAGGTCTCCGACGACGCGAACAACACAAGTTCTAAACATGAATACGACTAATTTAACTACTTTATATTCAATGTCTATAAAACAGTTATATGTTGTATCTACCAAGAAGGAGAAACGATGGATCCTAACCTTCTAATTTTGATTATTTTTATAAAAATTAAAAAATCACGTGGTGTACTTTTCAGTAATAGGTCTAACTGTGTCTTATACATGTTACCTATTGCAGCCCTAGCTACATGGAGTGAAGAATACTTTTTTTACATGCTTACAGAAAAAGTACGATTATCTCCATCCCGCTTCCAAGTATCCAATTCATCCTATAATTGAATTGGATCAAGCAAACCAATCAAGAGGTCATACTCATTTCACCCTTCTGGATGGCTAACACCCTTCTTCCAACGCCATACCAATTCTCCCATACCCATGTTGTGCCTATCATAGTTAGCCACCGTGACTGTTTTCAAATGTTCTAGTACAAACAATCACGGGAACCGACAAGCCAAGGGACTTTCGCCAATTCACCGATCTAACAAAACATAATGTTGGTCCCATTACCGAAATTACCTATCATCAACTTCCTGATGTCTTTATTCAACTACAACAAATCAGTTTGGACTTTGAAAATATTCTTCCGATATGGACACATGAATCGAACTCCAGGATCTTGAATTCTGAAGCCCATA
>JARYGA010021305.1:0-20432 GCA_030545235.1 Helianthus tuberosus
AGATGTGGGTGTTATCAAAACTATTTCCGAATTGTCGGATAAAGAGACAGATATGTATAAAGCAGAAAAAATGATGATTAGTTTACTTCAGCAAGCTGTGAAGGAAGACATTTTCATACTACTTCAACATGATGGTACTTCACGTTCGATTTGGGAAGCACTTCGAATTAAGTTTGAGGGAAGAACGGATATGATCAGGAGTAAAAAATCATTGTTAAAGAAAGAATTTGACTTGTTTACAAGCTTGCCGGGTGAAACTACAAAGAAACTGATTGAGAGATATTGTCATTTGGTTCTATCAATGTCATTGTTAGATATCAACAAAGATCGTCAAGAATGGGTCGACAAATTAGCTGATGCTTTACCTTAGAGTGAGTGGGGTACATATCTAATGATTCTGAAGAACACCGGAGAATATAATAAAATGACAATTTCTGAGTTTATTGAAAAGCTTGAAGGACAAGATCTTGGACAACAAAAGATCACAAGAATGAACAATCCAAGTGGTCAACAAGATGTCAAGATGTACTTCAAAGGTGGTGTTCAGAATGTTGAAGCAAGTCCGAAGGTCCAAACAACTTTCAGTGCAGAAAACTCATCTGGATCAGTCAATCAAAGTCCAATCAGCAATAGTGGTTTTTCTTCATATTCAAGTGTTAATCCGAATGTTTCAACTCCAAATCATCATTTCCAAAGCTCAAACCACAGTAATGGTCATGTGTTACCCTGCAACATCGCGTTGCATCTTCAGAACGGTCAAAGTTTCTCTGAAGAAGTTGCTAAAGGTCATATGGCGTTGCTAGCTATAGTGTTAGAATCATATGAGGGTTTGGTTGCAGGGAGGATTGGAAATCCTATGTTGACTAAAAAGGATTACGATCAGATTGATGCTGAGGAAATGGAGCTTATGGATATTAAGTGGTGTTTAGCAAGTGTGTTAATGAGAGCTGAGAAATTTAAGTTGATAACAGGAAGAGATGATTTCCGTGATGCTAATGTTTCTACTTTAGGTTTTGATAAATCTAAAGTTACTTGTTTTCGATGCAGGGAAAAAGGACATTTCAAGAGGGAATGTACCAATCGAGAAGCAGGAGGAGCTCAAAATCCATTTGGGAATAATGATTATTATCGGAAAGCTATATATCAACAAGTTGCTCAACCACCGTCATCATTCAAAGCTATTGAAGATGGAAAGAAGAAAGCTTATCTGGTTAATCAAGATGATGAAAAATTGCCAGAAGGTTTTAGCTGGGACAAATACATTCCGGCTGATTCCAAATTTGGAGCATTCATTGCACAAATCATTCAAGAGCCAGATTTGATGAAAGAATGGATGAAAGTGTTTGATAATAATGAGAAAAGTCAAGATGGAGAGTTTGTTTCTTCAGAAGAAAACTTAGAAAAGACACCAGTCTTTGATCAATCATCAACTGATAGCAGTGATGATGAAGAAGAAATACAAATAAACATTGGCAAAACTCAATTATCTCCTGAAAATTTTAAATTTTATTTTGCAGATAGACTGGAGAAGCTAAAGGAGAAACGTGCAGCAAAGGAAAAGAAAAAGTTAAAATGTGAGAATGTTACTCAGGAAGAGAAGTCTGAACAGGTTGAAGAAATTAAAGTGGCTGAAAAGGTAGTTGAAGTTGATAAGATAGTTGAAATTGAAAAAATTGGTGAAGTCATTAAACCTTGTCTAAAATGTTTGGAACCTTGCAAACATTGTGAAGAAAAAGACGAGAAGTTTAGTGAGCTTGAAAAGATGAAAGAGAAATTATTGTTCGATGTCAAGTACGTGAAAGAATCGTATGAAGTGTTGAATAGAACAGTGAATAGTTTGCAAAAGACAAATTCAGAAAGGGAAGATGCTTTCACCATGATGAATGCTGTGATGATGTCGAAGCAGAAGGCTATCAATCACTATATTAAAGAATGTGCAAAGTTAAAGTAGGAGTTGGAGACTGAGAGGATTGAAAATGAAAGAATCAGACGACTGCTGCAAAGTTATTCCAGTTCTGATTATTTGATTGACATAATTTATCCAACTCTTGCAGGTTTTGAAGCCTTTCAAGACAAGAAAACAGAAGAAAAGGATACTGGTAAGAAATAAAGTGCAAATTATAACAAGTGTTCACCTCCGATCTGGGAAGGTTATTCTCCCAGAAAACCAAATGGGGAGCAAGTCAAAAAGGCTGTCAATATAAAGTTAAAGTCCGAAACAACTGATGATTTACCAGACAACATTGACGTCACATTCACATCGTCTAACACTGATCATGAGTCTGAGTTAATAAAGAAAGTGGTCGATCAAGTGTTGGATAAGGATGAGGAGTCGGAGTGAAAGTCAGAGTCTGAAAATTCGAGTTCATCATCAGTTGACAGTCCAAAATCAGCAGTCAAAAGGGTTTATAATAAAGAATTTATGTTATCAAAAAGTAATTTGAATGACGAAACATTCAAAGTTGCATATACTTTGAATGATTCAGACAAATTATTTTCTGATGAGGAATTTCCAATAAGAAGTGTTCAAATTGAAAAGATTAAAAAGGTTTTCAAATTAACAGAAATTAATATTTCTGAAATAAAAGATGTAAGTCTTAATGAAAAACCTAAAAAATACACTTCAAGAGTTCAACAAAGATTGAAAAAGAAAAAGGGTTACATTTCTGGTTCAGGTTATCGAAAGAAACCAAACCATAACGGTAATTTCAAAAAGAAGGGATTAGGTTTTATTCCACCCGAAAATCATAAAAATGAGAAAATTTCTAAAACAAATATTGTATTTGTTTCAGGGACAAGTTGTGACGAAGAAGAAAAGAACTCATTCTGGAAACAATCGAACAAAGCGTTCATTGCAGAAAAACAGAAGTTTGAGAAGAATGGAGTTCATCAAAGAAAAGAGACAAGAACCTGTTGTAGATGTCAAGAAGTTGGTCACATCGCCTGGAACTGTCCAAAGGCAACCAACACAAAACTCAAGAAAAAATTGTTGATAAAAAAGAACCACCAACTGAAAAATTCAAAGTGTTTAAAAACTCAACATATGAAGTTGGTGAATGTTCGAAGAAGTTTTACAAAAGAAGGGTGAATCTTGACAACCAAAAGTGGGTTGTTAAGAAATCAGATGTTAAATGTGGCGATGAAACTGACTCGTCAAAGTCAGAGGAGCCACAAGTTGAGGATAAGAGTGAAAATTCAGTACCACCAATGGATGATGTTAACTTTCCACCATTGCAGACTGAAAATTTCAAACAAAAAGTTGGAAAGGTTGAGATTTCGAATCAATTCTATTCTGAAAAGAAAGAATTTGATGTTGAAAAGGCTTTTAATGGTAAAGTGAAACATATTTTTAAGGATTTCTAGGAAGCAAAAAGGAACGTTCAAACCCCGAGTGAAATTGAAAAGGTCACACCCAAAGCTGGTCAGGCTTGGGTGTCTGTATTCTTTACTTAAAATCCTGACTTGCCGGAGCTCCCAAGTTGGTAATCGTGGAGCAGGAATAGGCATCTTTCTTGAGAAATTCACTTCGGTGATATTTCGAATTTCAAAAGATTAATCAAGGACATTAGGTTGTACTTTATTTATCTTTCCTACAAAGTGGTATTGTTGATAGAACCTACAAGTGTTAAATTTTTCAAGTGGTTTAGAGAACAATGTGATGAGCAAAACCCCTAACCTACAAGTGGTTTGTGGTAAAATCAACAAAACTTATTTTCCGGAAAAACTATTTTGATTAAAACAAACTTAAGTGTTTTGAAATCATAATGGGAAAATAGTTTGTTGTCAGGAGGAGTTCTGATTGTTTATGCCAAGTGGATGGCGAATTGAAGCAATTCATAACAGTTGTCACTTTATCTGTACAATTTATTTTCAAATTTTCCCAGAAAATCAAAAATTTAAACATATTTTTGATTTTAGGGGGAGTATAAAATTTTAGAAATTTTGAAAATTTGAAAAATTCAAAAACATGAGAAAAAGAAAATGAGTTTTGTTGTGAAAAAGAGGAAATGATAGTACATCAGTGGACTATCACAGCACGCTAAAGAATTGGAAAGTCAAAAGTGATAAACGGTCTCACTGATGATATGTTAGTAGGTTTTTACTCATTCAGTAGATTGTTTTCGAGATATAAACATAAATATCAAATGCTTACTTATCTCGTGGGGAACATCTCTCGGATATATGGGTAACCCCCGAAATCTTGTTTGAAATATTTTCTATTTCTGACATACTAGGTCTTTGTGCGTGATGATATCTGGGGTATTATACCTGGACTTCTGATTTTGCGGAAGCAATAGCCTAGTCCTCGTATAATGCTCTGCACTGCTTTAATCTTAAAGCCAGCCCTCAGCATAAAAAATGATGAAACCTTGCAAAATGCTAATCATGTGCTGTTGAAGAAAAGATCCCCAAACGGGACACACCTAAAGTCGATCCATCATCTCTTTGTCTGAATGGAAGTTCTAACCTAAGCTCTCATGGTCTCGCATTACCTGTTTACAGATATCATTAGTGTATATTCACCTGTAAGACTGAATATAAAAATCTGGATACGAGAGTATATTCTGAGGTGAGACACGCGAATAAGTTTAAGTCTATTAAAATATTAATCTCGTATCTCGAAACAATTGAACTTTGTGTAAAATTTAAGTGGATCAGTATACTGACAATCTACGTGAATCGTTTAGAAATTAAAATGTTTAAAGCTTAACGGTGTTAGTGATTTGTCTCATAAATTGATATGATCCTCTTACACAAACTCACAAAAATATTTAAAGACAATACAAACCTAGAGTGTAAATATTTCTTTACTGTTTTCCTTTAAAAACAAAAATCCAAAAAGATTGTTGGTTTTAGCATAAATATTTGAAAATACAAAAAAGATTTTCGACAATTGATGATTGGAGAGCTGATTTTCAAAATTCCAAGTGCTAAACATGACAAACAACTAGTTTGGGAGAGTGTGATTTGATATGAAAAATTATTTTTACAAATGGTTCATCAGAGATTAAAATTGTAAAATCATTTTTGATTGATCAATACCTGCAAGTGATTTCTAAATTTGTCAAATTTTAAATTTGTGAAATTTATTTTGAGGTAGAGATTGTGCAGGTTAGCCAGATTCTGTTACCTGAAGATTTTCCGCATAGTCCTATGCTGATTAGAACAAGGTTTTTCGATCCAAAGCCTGTAGATTGTGAATGCCAGACTACGATCCCAGCTTATCGAAAGGGGGAGTCTGAAGACATTAAAGCCAGGTTTGATCCAAGAGGGAGTCTGAAGATGAACTTAAGGAATCAAGAAAAATGTTGATGAGGCTGATGAACTTAAGGAATCAAGAGACCTGATCAAGAGATGTATAGAGCCAGGTTGTGATTCTGGAAGTAAAAGAAAGAGAGAAGATAGAGATAGGATGCTTACACTGTCAGATACTTTGGAAGAGAGCACGAAGACTAATAAAGAATGAAGACTCGACTGACTGAAGATTTGTACTGAAGCCTTCGTCGACTGTCACACCCCGACCACGTAGAACAACCAAACGTGGCGGAAAACATCGGGGAGTGTTGTAACAGAATCATTGTTTCATAACACATGGAAATTGAAATATTGTTTTATTGAATAAAATAGTTACAATGTCTTGACAATCAAAGAAACATAACATAAATAACTAGTCTTGCATCTTTTATTGTCGCTAAGGCCCAAGTCCGCCTAAGTGTATCTTGACAAGTCCTATGCATCATATCCTGAAAACACATGTGAAAATAGGTACGTCAGCATAAAAATGCCTGTGAGATACATAGGTTTTGTGAAAATAGAATTCATGACTTATGTTTGAGAAAATGTTTAGTCATGAACCATGTAATTTGCTTTGTCTTGTAAATCATTTGAAAAACGATAAGATCAGATGATATGTATAAATAAATGTAAGGTTAAATGAATAACCATGTAAAAATGAGTTTGTATAAGATAAGTTGTTTGTAAAACAATGTATTGTGAAAAGTATGTTATTTGTATAAAATGTTATATGTCCAAATTGAAATGATTCAAATAACGCCACGATATGTAATATCATACAATCACTTATATATAGGAAGTACCAGCGGCGTATCCACCATGCTTGTATCATATTACACACACCTCGTTACTTAAATCACTTACTCAAACCAAACCAACAATGTAAGATGTCTATGTTTAAACCAATTGTCAAATGTATTGAATAATATACCAAAATGTTTATGTCAAGATGTAAATCATGCAACGTATAACCAATGTCGAAAATGTTTATGTGTCAAATGTAAATCATGTAATGTGTAACCAAAATGATATGTATGGCTAGTGAAATGCATCAACTAAACCATAGGTGAAATGCACAAAACAAAGTATTGAAGTAAAACTTGGTTTAAATCAAAGTTATGTTTTGTGTAGTAAATGCATGCTATACTGATATAGACATTTATGCGGTATTATGAAAATTCATACATCCAAGCCTTGCGACAGTCGGATAACCCTTTTAGTAAAGGTTATCAAAATATGTATTCGGATTCGGTCATTCCTTCCATCCAAACAAACCCGAGATTACAGGAATGGGATTTGTCAAGTCCTTTGGTACCACTACATACTACCGAGCGGCATGATCGGTGTTAATGAATGTATAGTATAGTTTAAACAAACCAAATGTCATACCAAAATGTAAGCATATGATGAATAAGAAATGTACTAAGTATGCTAAGTTAACATATAAAGCAGAAAAGTCATGTAAATCAATGTGCTAGCATGCTATCAGTTAACATACATAGCAGAAATGTAATCTAGAACCATGTACTAAGTATGCACACAATGGACATACATAGCATAAAATGTAATGAAATCATGTACTATAATGTACTAATGAACATAGGAAGTATATGATGTGAAAACAGAAAAGCATGAAAGTAACAACTAGGCACATGTGTTTCACCCCAAAACAGTTTGGAAAACAGTAAAAGAGGGGTCTATGTACTCACTTGAGATTGCTCAGAAGTCCTAAGATAACCACCAAGCAATGCTAGAGATCAGGGAATCAAACGGCACCTAATATAGGTAACTACATTAATAAACCGGACCTAAATCGGAAGATCGGATAGAATGAGGGTTCGTAAACTAAACGAGTATGGGAACTCGTGTAATATGGTTTAACATAGCCCACATACTAAAACGAAACTTAACCTAAGTGTTTGTGACCCGTTACGACCCGTTTAGGTAGCTTATGCTACTTTAACGCGTCGTTCGCGTGAAACGCGTTCGGAACGCCTAACTAGTCCTATGACAAGTAAAATATGCCTTAACATGTCTAATATTGTTACCAAATCAGTTTAGATCCCAAAGATTATGTTACATATGCTTAAAATGAATTTTGGCGTCAAAAGGGCATTTTGGTAATTTACCTAAGGCATATAAACTACCTATCATACAACTACTTAAACGAAGCGACCATAAGGTATAACCTCGGAAGGTTATTCCCTATATACTATGGTCACCTAATGTATTTGGTCGGATCCTAATGATCGACCAAATGGGTCGGGTTCGAAGGTATAAGCGATTTATTAGATCGCTTACCCTACGACCCTAGACAACGTGGTAATCAGTAGGCATAGTCACAAGGGACTATAACCATCGTGATTACAATCACGTTGCGAAGTTCAAACGAACTTCGCATTGACCATAAACTGGTCAACGCAGAAAGTCAAACAAAGTTTGACTTTCGGACTCGAAAAAAAAAACAATAAAAGAACGAAAGAATACTTACGAAGGGTCCCCGAATGCTAATCTCGATCCAAGTAGCTCAGGTATGAAACAATGGTTTCAACTTAGAGCTTCTCAAATCAAGATTCTTGTGGGTTTTGCAAAATGAAGGCATGGGGTATTTATAGGATTTCCCGAACCGTTAGGATCGTTTCTAGGAAAACGTGCTTCAATCTTGGCCATACACTTGCACCCATGGTATTGTAATACCATGTGCACATCAAACCAGCCCATAGTATTGCCCAAAACCATGTGCAAAGGTGGTATAGGCCAGATTCAATGTTTCTGCACAGAAAGTTTCAAAAATGGCAGTTTTGGTCCCTGTAGTGTAATAAGGCCTTTTCCGATGCGTTTAAGGCCCGTTAACCCCATTTCAAAGCTCTAAAATGAAGTTAAAGTAAAGGGAACTTAAAATGTTCTCAAAAATATCTCGGATGTCGGTTCGTTTAGCCGTACGGTTGCGTTGTTCGGCTAATTACGACGGAATGCGCATAAACGCGAAAAACGATCCAAATGACGCGACGAATGGATTTTTCTTATGAAAAACACTAAAATAAAATGTTTTAGTGCTTACATAAATTTTTGGATGTCCGGATGTATTCAGAAAGTAAGTTATGCGCGAAAATGCAAACTTGTGCACTTTTTGACGCTTTTAGTCCCTGAATGACCCAAAAGTTTATTTTAGCACACCGAACCCCTCAAATCCTATTTCTAAGCTATATAAAGGATATTTATGGTATGTTTAACTTATGGTCATGTTCCGGAATGTCTGTTACAGTTCAAATTGGCATACTTTCGCAGTTTGTCAATTTTAGTCCCTGTTAGCGAATTAACTTGTTTTTGCCATACCAAAGCCTTCAAAACTTATTTCTAAGTTATGTAAAGGTTATTTAAGGTATGTTAAGCCTATGTCACTATTCCGGAGTGTTTATTGCATTAAACTGGTTATATTTACGCATCGGTGCGCGTATAACCTCCCAGAAAGCGATTTAGAGTTTGGAATTGAACAAAAATTGATATGTGCAAATGATACACATATTTTTACAAATCCCAAGTATGAAATATAATATTTCATTGGTTCGGTATTTGTTTGATGGCCGTGGAGGCACAGGTGTTACAGTCTCCCCTACTTTAGGAAATTTCGTCCCGAAATTTTATCTAGAGGAAACTTGTGTGAGTTTGAAAAAATGAAGTTTAAAAGATCGAACAACATTGGTTAGGGTTCTGAACTTCTAGTAACTTTAATAACATCATGCTTGCAATGTAAGAGGGATACTTATATACAAGTATATGAAGCGTCATTGGTGCGTCCACCGTACCTCCAGTACATCGTTCTCATTTCGTTATTGTTGTCACTATCGGTTCTTACACATAATAAATCTTACTGTGGTTACCGTGCACTGAATCTCATAATTATGTACGCGTCCATAATTAGACAATTCCTTGCACAGTTCACACAGTCTATTTTATAATATGTAGGGTAAAACCAAATGAACAATCCTGTGATGAGTGTGACTAGACCGCCATAGAGTCCTTTTAATTAAATCAATAAATGATCTAAATAGACTATCAAGGAGTCTGTTCAGCTATATCACTAGATGTCATTCTTTAACCAAATTGTGAATCAATCTTTTTGACTAGACCACTTAAGGGTCTCTTATGAATCATGGAATAGTACTATATAATCCAAGGGTCTTAACTATTACATAGAAGCCCATTCAGGATTTAAGGTAGTACCTTTTTGAATATCCTACTACGAATCCCTCATATAAAGATATGAAAGATTCTACTAGGATTTGGATAACTAATACCCAGAGTATAAAAACATAAAAAGTATAAAAGAAAACACAAGATGCATAAACACATAGTCATATAACCACAAGGATTGTTTATCTAGATCTTTAATTTGTTAATTTGTTTTTCTACAGAGCGCATGTATTTAGAGCACACTAGGAATCCATCTCGTGGATTTCATTTGGTACTTTAAACATTATCAAGAATCTAACTATAAAGGTAGAAAGATTTTTAAAAGAAAAATTCGATTTCGATTATAAGGAACCGAAATGTTCGAATTTAGGTACATAAGGAATCCAATCAAGGACTCTGGTTTGAAAGATAATCATCCATAAGGGTCTAAATGTGAAGATAAAAAGATCCCATATGGATTTTAGAAGTTGAAGATGTTTTGAAACCTGTTTTGAAACCTTGCGTTGGACGTGCTTAATTCAAAACATGAAGTAAAATGCTTATGAAGTTGAGATGCTAGCTATGTCAAGGCGACATATGAAGCGGAATTTGAAGGCTAAGTCAATGTATGAGGAAATATTTTTGAAAACTATGCATGTGGTTCTAAAAAAATGTGTTCAATGTTTTTGAAACCTTATATATAATACATTTGAAATTATAAAGTAGGTGTACTAGGTAAGTATATTTATAAAAATGTTTTAAAATCATGCGAGATGAATTTTGAAATTATGTATAAGGTTTTTGAAAGACATGAATGATGCTTTTCGAAATCATGCACTTGATAAGAAAATGTACTGTGTTAATATTGTTTTCAGACTATATGAAACATTTTGAAATTATGAAAGTTGTTTTTGAAAACATAACCAATGTTTTTGAAATAACATAGACATTGCATTTAGAAAAATTGTTTTCAAACTATATGAAATGTTTTGAGATCATGAAGATTGTTTTTGAAATACTTGTACTGTATATGTAAAAAAAATCAAAACGTAACGGGTATGAGATTTGGAAATACCCTTAGTTATTTAACCAAGGATTCAAAGGTACAGATGTGCAGAAGCATGATTACTCATAATATCACTTTATTTTCTGTACTTTGTTTCTTAGAGTGAAACGAGTACTTAAAATTTTCGAGGGAATCATGAGCGATCATTTGAAAGAGAGAATCACAAGAGTAGTTTGTAAGGAACATAGTTCCTTAATACAGGTATTATAGGGAAATGCCATAAACACATGTAATTATACTTGTATATCAGAATTGCGAACAATAACTTTTATTTATGAACGAGACATATTGTTTCACAATACACGAAAACAAAAGAAACAAAGGAATAAGACAGCATCATCCTTTGTTCAGCCGAATGCTCATCCAAGGGTTGGATTTGCATTAGCAAGCTTTGGGCATTTGTTCCTGAAATGGCTTGTCTCGCCACAGTTGTAGAACGTTCCAGGCGGAAAGCGAGCTTGAGTAGGGTTGACTTGGAGTTGGGTAGCAGCAAGGTTTATAGCAGCTTTGTTTTGGATAGCAAAGCGGCATGTGTTGACCAAATGTCCCCTCCGTCCACAGTAGGTACATTTGGAGCAGGGTATGAGGTTTGAATGATGACGGTTGCATCGTTTGCACAAAGGGGCAGTTCCTATGTATGGCTTCCTAGCTGGTGGCCTTGCCACATGGCTAGGTCCCGCTTGATTAGGTGTAACCGCTGCGGGTTTCCTTGAAGCCTTACGCTTCCTTGATTTTGGTGCTGGCTTGACTTCTGCTTCCTTTGGTGGCTCTTGAGTGGCTTCATTGTCGAGACGAGAGGCTTCATTGTTGAGACGAGCCATGGCAATGCCTAAATCCACAGTCTTCTGAATCACTTCGCCTATTTGCTGGGCAAATTTGGTTGTTCACTCGGACATTTGACCAGTGCTGAGAGGAATAGACATTCTAGAAGAAAATGAAAGACGTAGGAAGAAACAAGTGAAAGGTTATTGGATAATCAATACAGAATGGTAACGAATGAAAATTGTGATCATTTGTTTGTTACCTAAGGCAAACAAATGAGATGGTGACAAATCAAAGCAAATGGGTCAAAAATAATGTATCGCGAAGATATGCTCGCCTATAAGTGAACACTCATCCCAAGAATTCCCAGGTAAGCACAACTAGTCTCGCGTCTGATGAGATGTATACAAAGTGCTTGCCTAGACAGAAAACCCAGAATACAGGCATTCACCCTTCCAGTTTGCACGTGTTCACATTATTTAAAACCCAAAACCTTGACGAGGTTTTGAAAACTCAAAGGGGTTCAAAACCATATAATAGAGAGTTCAAAACCTTACAATAGAGGGTTCAAAACCTAGTAATCAATCATCCTAGAACAGATGATTAATTTTCAAAGCGGTTTTGAATTTTATGTTCTTGTTGTGGTTGTCGCCTAAGGATAGGTGACAGTATTGTTTTATGACTAAACGCAAGTAAACCTGGTTAGGGTCTTAGAAAGGTTATAGACTAGGTCAAAAGTATTACTAATAACCTAATTCCCTATAACCATGAGCTCTGATACCAACTTTTCTGTCACACCCCGACCACGTAGAACAACCAAACGTGGCGGAAAAAGTCGGGGAGTGTTGTAACAGAATCATTGTTTCATAACACATGGAAATTGAAATATTGTTTTATTGAATAAAATAGTTACAATGTCTTGACAATCAAAGAAACATAACATAAATAACTAGTCTTGCATCTTTTATTGTTGCTAAGGCCCAAGTCCGCCTAAGTGTATCTTGACAAGTCCTATGCATCATATCCTGAAAACACATGTGAAAATAGGTACGTCAGCATAAAAATGCCTGTGAGATACATAGGTTTTGTGAAAATAGAATTCATGACTTATGTTTGAGAAAATGTTTAGTCATGAACCTTGTAATTTGCTTTGTCTTGTAAATCATTTGAAAAACGATAAGATCTGATGATATGTATAAATAAATGTAAGGTTAAATGAATAACCATGTAAAAATGAGTTTGTATAAGATAAGTTGTTTGTAAAACAATGTATTGTGAAAAGTATGTTATTTGTATAAAATGTTATATGTCCAAATTGAAATGATTCAAATAACGCCATGATATGTAATATCATACAATCACTTATATATAGGAAGTACCAGCGGCGTATCCACCATGCTTGTATCATATTACACACACCTCGTTACTTAAATCACTTACTCAAACCAAACCAACAATGTAAGATGTCTATGTTTAAACCAATTGTCAAATGTATTGAATAATATACCAAAATGTTTATGTCAAGATGTAAATCATACAACATATAACCAATGTCGAAAATGTTTATGTGTCAAATGTAAATCATGTAATGTGTAACCAAAATGATATGTATGGCTAGTGAAATGCATCAACTAAACCATAGGTGAAATGCACAAAACAAAGTATTGAAGTAAAACTTGGTTTAAATCAAAGTTATGTTTTGTGTAGTAAATGCATGCTATACTGATATAGACATTTATGCGGTATTGTGAAAATTCATACATCCAAGCCTTGCGACAGTCGGATAACCCTTTTAGTAAAGGTTATCAAAATATGTATTCGGATTCGGTCATTCCTTCCATCCAAACAAACCCGAGATTACAGGAATGGGATTTGTCAAGTCCTATGGTACCACTACCTACTACCGAGCGGCATGATCGGTGTTAATGAATGTATAGTATAGTTTAAACAAACCAAATGTCATACCAAAATGTAAGCATATGATGAATAAGAAATGTACTAAGTATGCTAAGTTAACATATAAAGCAGAAAAGTCATGTAAATCAATGTGCTAGCATGCTATCAGTTAACATACATAGCAGAAATGTAATGTAGAACCATGTACTAAGTATGCACACAATGGACATACATAGCATAAAATGTAATGAAATCATGTACTATAATGTACTAATGAACATAGGAAGTATATGATGTGAAAACAGAAAAGCATGAAAGTAACAACTAGGCACATGTGTTTCACCCCAAAACAGTTTGGAAAACAGTAAAAGAGGGGTCTATGTACTCACTTGAGATTGTTCAGAAGTCCTAAGATAACCACCAAGCAATGCTAGAGATCACGGAATCAAACGGCACCTAATATAGGTAACTACATTAATAAACCGGACCTAAATCGGAAGATCGGATAGAATGAGGGTTCGTAAACCAAATGAGTATGGGAACTCGTGTAATATGGTTTAACATAGCCCACATACTAAAACGAAACTTAACCTAAGTGTTTGTGACCCGTTACGACCCGTTTAGGTAGCTTATGCAACTTTAACGCGTCGTTCCCGTGAAACGCGTTTGGAACGCCTAACTAGTCCTATGACAAGTAAAATATGCCTTAACATGTCTAATATTGTTACCAAATCAGTTTAGATCCCAAAGATTATGTTACATATGCTTAAAATGAATTTTGGCGTCAAAAGGGCATTTTGGTAATTTACCTAAGGCATATAAACTACCTATCATACAACTACTTAAACGAAGCGACCATAAGGTATAACCTCGGAAGGTTATTCCCTATATACTATGGTCACCTAATGTATTTGGTCGGATCCTAATGATCGACCAAATGGGTCGGGTTCGAAGGTATAAGCGATTTATTAGATCGCTTACCCTACGACCCTAGACAACGTGGTAATCATTAGGCATAGTCACAAGGGACTATAACCATCGTGATTACAATCACGTTGCGAAGTTCAAACGAACTTCGCATTGACCATAAACTGGTCAACGCAGAAAGTCAAACAAAGTTTGACTTTCGGACTCGAAAAAAAAAACAATAAAAGAACGAAAGAATACTTACGAAGGGTCCCCGAATGCTAATCTCGATCCAAGTAGCTCAGGTATGAAACAATGGTTTCAACTTAGAGCTTCTCAAATCGAGATTCTTGTGGGTTTTGCAAAATGAAGGCATGGGGTATTTATAGGATTTCCCGAACCGTTAGGATCGTTTCTAGGAAAACGTGCTTCAATCTTGGCCATACACTTGCACCCATGGTATTGTAATACCATGTGCACATCAAACCAGCCCATAGTATTGCCCAAAACCATGTGCAAAGGTGGTATAGGCCAGATTCAATGTTTCTGCACAGAAAGTTTCAAAAATGGCAGTTTTGGTCCCTGTAGTGTAATAAGGCCTTTTCCGACGCGTTTAAGGCCCGTTAACCCCATTTCAAAGCTCTAAAATGAAGTTAAAGTAAAGGGAACTTAAAATGTTCTCAAAAATATCTCGTATGTCGGTTCGTTTAGCCGTACGGTTGCGTTGTTCGGCTAATTACGACGGAATGCGCATAAACGCGAAAAACGATCCAAATGACGCGACGAATGGATTTTTCTTATGACAAACACTAAAATAAAATGGTTTAGTGCTTACATAAATTTTTGGATGTCCGGATGTATTCAGAAAGTAAGTTATGCGCGAAAATGCAAACTTGTGCACTTTTTGACGCTTTTAGTCCCTGAATGACCCAAAAGTTTATTTTAGCACACCGAACCCCTCAAAGCCTATTTCTAAGCTATATAAAGGATATTTATGGTATGTTTAACTTATGGTCGTGTTCCGGAATGTCTGTTACAGTTCAAATTGGCATACTTTCGCAGTTTGTCAATTTTAGTCCCTGTTAGCGAATTAACTTGTTTTTGCCATACCAAAGCCTTCAAAACTTATTTCTAAGTTATGTAAAGGTTATTTAAGGTATGTTAAGCCTATGTCACTATTACGGAGTGTTTATTGCATTAAACTGGTTATATTTACGCATCGGTGCGCGTATGACCTCCTAGAAAGCGATTTGGAGTTTGGAATTGAAAAAAAATTGATATGTGCAAATGATACACATATTTTTACAAATCCCAAGTATGAAATATAATATTTCATTGGTTCGGTATTTGTTTGATGGCCGTGGAGGCACAGGTGTTACATCAACATCCAAGGGGGAGTCTGTTGGTGCATATGTCTGTCGACTTCGTCTTGTATCGAGTCTTGTATTTGATTAGATAGATCAGTGCACGATATACGAGAAAAATGTCAAAAATGTAAGAGAGGCCATTTCTCATGAAATGGAAAGTCCATTTCGTACGAAATGGGAATGCCATTTCGGACGAAATGGCAATGGCCATTTCGTGTGAACCGTTTCGTGCGGAATGGGCAGCCTATAAATACATGCCTTGACCATTTCATTTGTAACGATCTGATTCCGGTGCCGAAGTGCTGCCGAAGTGTCTCCAGGCTGTAAAACGTTGTTTTATCAATAAACAAGACAATTAAAGTGAATATCTAACTAATTCAAAGTCAATACGTTTGTTTCCACCTCTCGTATTGATTAGAACTCTTCTGAACGACTCATTTTGGTCGTGCAAATGATCCTACATAAACCCACTTGATCTTGCTCTCATTTCACACTTGATCTGAATTGTTCTAAGTTGGAGCCTTTGGGGCTGTTTGGTAGCATCTGAATGACATTAAGAGGCTACCTCTTAATGAAATCATTTAAGAGTTTAACAAAGATAACGTAGAAGAATGTGACATGTGATGGTTGACCATTCAGATGTTACCTCTTATCCAGTCAGACATAAGGTTACCTCTTATTCATTCAGACATAAGGGCCACAAATGATTTCATTAAGAGACAGCCTCTGAATGGATTAAGAGGCTACCAAACAGCCCCTTTGTGCTTCATACCTAAGCATTCTAGATCAATTCCATCCTTGCTTGGACCCTTTATTTTGAGACCCAGTAGAAGTACTTGTGCTTGCTTATTAGAATATACGGCTGAGTATAAATTGCATTTTAAGCTCAGGTAAATATTTTTAACTTATTTTTCCTTATACGGGCTTGGGATACGGTATTATAAAAATACCGCTTGGTCGGGTGTAGAAACCTTTTAATCGGAGATGATTAAATTGAATAATCTCATTTTAATCAGTGTTGCTTTATAACAAATAACATTGGGGGTTAATGACCGTATCCTGGATATCCTTGGCTCATTTAAAAAAAATGAATGGCCACAACTTAAGCACAAGGTGTAGGCATAACACCTCCTGTTGCGTATGTAAAAGATATACTCACTCGTAAAGGTAACTTCTTGTGAGATTATATTTGTGGTGTGTCGATTAATCTTGATCGGTTTGTATAATCACCGGCCCTAAATGTTGGACAAACATGTAAATCTGATACAAGATTGTTATTAATATAATTGTCCCAAGTTATAAAAGAATTTTTGTGCCTTGTGCATCTAAATCAATTTTCATAAAGATTTTCAAAAGAGTCAGTTAATTGTATTTATCAGCGTAAACTGACGTATTTTCCAAAAAGGTTAAGTGACAGGTACTGTACGTAAATTGGCTGGGAGCTCAGGGCGTTAATAGGGAATCTTGCAAGTTCTAAATGCCTAAAGTCTGTTGAACAGAGTTATATTTTTGTTTTAAGATCCGCCTGTGGATCCTCTTACATTCCGTTTGTAATACTTATGTTATTTTCACTCGGTTTATAATATATTTTACTTTAGACTTCTGCTGTGCATTGAACTGTGATTATTTGACCATGATGATATCAACTACGTCACGATACTCCCCACCTGGCCCACCGGTAATACGTGGAAATATCGGGGTGTGACAGAATAATAGATGCAATGCCATATATTATCAAAACAGTTAGGGAAGCTGATAATAAAAGTAACAATGGCAGTAAGCGACCAACTGAACCTGAACACAGCGTAAACAATGGACCCGTACTTCAAGTGCCCATCCCCAAAAGAAGAAGAACCATGTCTTATGGTTGTTCTTATAAAGAATTCTGGTCTTGTAAACCAATGGAATTCTCAGGAAATGAAGGGGCCGTTGCAACTCTACACTGGATAGAAAAGATTGAGGCTGTCTTAAAAATAAGCAAGTGTGCGGAAGAGGATAAGATAATGTTTGCTTCCAATCTGTTTAGAATGGTGGAACACTATCCTCCGGTCATGGGGAAGTGATAGGGTTTATAATATGGAATGGGAGGAATTTAAGAACGTGGTGGAAAGGAAATTATGTCCTCCCAATGAAAAAGAACAGATAGCAAATAAGTTTTTAAACCTTAGAATGACTGGAATAGATAGTAAGGGGTACACTACATTATTCTTTGGATATGCTATAATAGTACCAACTCTTGCATCACCTGAACCCGTATTAATCTCCCGTTATATCTGAGAATTAATCAGTGAGATTAGGCTTGTAGTCAAGGCAGCTAGACCTCAGACTATAGAAGAAGTTGTAGAACTAGCAAATACCTTGACAGATGAGTTAGGGCGTACACGAGAAGAAGACCAGAGAAGGAACCTAGCTCAAAAGCTTACCCAGGAATTCCGCTACGGAAATTCCAACCGTGGGAAAATTATAGGTTCTACCTCTGCACCTTACTGCAAGGCTTGCAAGAAAAAGCATTCGGGAAAATGCTCCACTTATTGGAATTTCTGCAAGATACCAGGACACAAGGAAGAAGATTGCAGGAGGAAACCTAATAATGGGATGTGCTTCAACTGTGGAGAAAAAGGTCACATCAAGCCGAACTGTCCGAAACTAGTTCCAGCCATGGGCAATAAAACTACCAAAAATGCTAGAGCATTTGTTCTGAGGGCAGATGAAGCCAAGATGATTCCAGACGTGATAGCATGTACGTTTTTAGTTAATGATGTTTTTGCTAAAGTATTATTTGTCTCTGGTGCGAACCAAAGTTTTATTTTTACAAACTTCTCAACCAACCATTAACTAAACTCCCACAATAATGTCTAGTAGAGACAGCAAATGGGGGAAACTGTTAGGATTTCTGAAATCTTGTAGGGAGGAAGAATAGAATTTTTAAATCATAGGGTTATCGCAAACCTTTATCCAATGAATCTGGCAGGATTTGATGTTGTATTAGGAATGGATTGGTTAATAGCCAATAAAGCCAGTATTTTATGTGATCAAAAGTCGATCCAAGTAAATTCATCAAAGGGTGAAAAGATCACAATTAAAGGAGATAAGCCATCTAGATCAACGAAATTCATCTCTGTGATGAAAACAACAAGTTATATAAGAAAAGGATCATTACTGTATTATATTTCCATAATCACTAACACTAAAGGGAAAGAACTGAAAGATATTCCAGTAGTATCTCAGTTTTCAGATGTATTTCTAGAAGAATTACCAGGACTACAACACCGATTCCCAAAGCACCTTACCGTTTGGCACCCGCAGAAATGCAGGAATTAAAGAAGCAATTAGATGAATTGTTGGAAAAAGGATTCATACAGCCAAGTTCATCGCCGTGGGGAGCACCAATTTTATTCATTAAGAAGAAAGACGGATCGATGAGTATGTGCATTGACTACCGCGAATTAAACAAAGTCACGATTAAAAATCGGTATCCATTACCAAGGATCGATGATCTATTCGATCAATTACAGGGAGCTCGATTTTTCTCTAAAATCATTTACGGTCAGGATATCATCAATTGAAGGTACAAGAAGAGGACATTCCTAAGACCGCATTTAGAACAAGGTATGGCCATTATGAATTTACTGTCATGCCATTTGGTTTAACCAATACCCCAGCCGCATTTATGGACATGATGAACCGAATATGTAAGCCATATTTGGATAAATTCATAATTGTCTTTATAGATGATATTCTCATTTATTCTAAGAGTAAAGAGGAACATGCAAAGCATTTGCACGCACTTCTAAGTTTACTGAGGAAAGAAAAGCTCTATGCAAAGTTTTCAAAGTGTGAGTTTTGGTTAGAACAGATACAGTTTCTTGGACATTTAGTCAATCATGAAGGAATTCATGTGAATCCCACCAAGATCGAGGTGATTACCAAATGGAAAACCCCTGAGTCACCAAGCGAGGTTAGAAGTTTCTTAGGATTGGCCGGATATTATAGAAGATTTATTCGAGATTTTTCTAGAATAGCCATTCCCTTAACTAAGCTAACCTGTAAATCTGTTAAGTTTGAATGGGAACCAAAACAAGAAGAAGCCTTTAGAATTCTTAAGCAAAGACTAACCAATGCACCCATACTAGCGTTACTAGAAGGAACTGAAGACTTTGTAGTCTATTGTGACGCTTCTAAGTTAGGTAATGGATGTGTATTAATGCAACGTCAAAAGGTTATAGCTTACGCATCTAGACAACTTAAGAATCATGAAGAGAACTATTCAACCCATGATCTAGAATTAGGAGCTATAAGTTTTGCCCTTAATATTTGGAGACATTACCTTTACGGTAGTAAGTTTACCATTTTCACTGATCATAAGAGTTTAAGGTATGTTTTCGGGCAAAAGGAATTGAATATGAGACAAAGACGTTGGATGGAAATACTTAGTGATTATGATTGTAACATCCAGTATCATGCAGGAAAGGCTAATGTGGTAGCTGATGCTCTAAGTCGAAAGTATCATGAAAAGCCAAAAAGAGTGCGTTCTCTTATATTAAATCTACAAGTAGATTTAAATGATTAGATTAGAAAAGCACAAGAATCAATAATCAAGGATGATACTGAAAAATTAAAAGGAATGATCAAGGAATTAGAACAAGGAACAGATGGAATTTGGAGATTCCATAAGAAGAGAATGTGGATACCTAAATTAGGAAACCTACGCCACCGTATACTAGAAGAAGCCCATAAGTCTAAATATATGATGCATCCTGGAAGTGATAAGATGTATCAGTATTTAAGAAAGAATTTTGGTGGATAGGAATGAAAAAGGACATAGCAGCTTATGTTTCTAAGTGTTTAACCTGTTCACAAGTTAAAGCTGAACACAAGAAACCCTTAGGCTTATTGCAGCAGTTAGAAATGCCAGTATGGAAATGGGAATTGATAGCAATGGATTTTGTTACCAAATTACCCAAAAC
>JARYGA010021306.1:0-128137 GCA_030545235.1 Helianthus tuberosus
CCATCAAGATTTGTCGTAAATTGGTTCGTTTGGGAATCCAAATTCAGTCCAGAAAGTGGAATATCCCATTCGATTTGCTCACAACCTGGGCTCCATCGTGGTAGATTCTTTCCTTCTTCAGTGTGCGTTAATTAAAACATGCATGCTGAGCTTCGCGAATGAGGGTTTCCAGATCGTGTTGGGCTTGAACATTATGAGTGCTATGCAGATAACTCCGTCTGCTGAGTGCGTCGGCAACAACATTTGCTTTGCCTGGGTGATAACGAATCTCACAGTCGTAATCGTTGAGAAGTTCTACCCGTCGGCGTTGACGCATATTAAGTTCCTTCTGATTAAAGATATGCTGTAGGCTCCTATGATCGGTGAAGATCGTACACTTGGTACCATACAGGTAGTGTCGCCAAATCTTTAACGCAAAAACAATTGCGCCTAGCTCGAGATCATGAGTTTTATAGTTCTTCTCGTGCATTTTGAGCTGACGAGATGCGTAAGCTATAACCTTATCCCGTTGCATGAGAACACAACCAAGACCAAGGTTGGAAGCATCACAGTAGACAATGCAATCGTCGTTTCCGTCGGGCAATGTGAGAACAGGAGCATTGTAAAGCTTATGCTTGAGGGTACGAAAGGCAGACTCTTGTTCAGTTCCCCAAACAAAAGGCTTGTCTTTATGCGTGAGAGCGGTAAGTGGTACAGCGATTTTTGAGAATCCTTCGATAAATCGTCGATAGTAGCCCGCTAGTCCGAGAAAAGAACGGACTTCAGACGGGTTCTTAGGCGTAATCCAACTCTTAACAGCTTCAATCTTCGCAGGATCGACGTGAATACCTTGACTATTAACAATATGACCCAGAAACTGAACTTCCTCCAACCAGAATTCACACTTGGAGAACTTGGCATAGAGTTGGTTCCCCTGGAGTAGCTCGATAACCAAACGTAGATGTTGCGCATGTTCGGATTTCGATTTGGAATAGATCAAGACATCATCGATGAATACGATGACGAAACGGTCGAGATATGGTTTGCACACGCGATTCATCAGATCCATGAAAACCGCGGGTGCGTTGGTTAAACCAAAGGGCATAACAATGAATTCGTAGTGGCCGTAACGAGTGCGAAACGCGGTTTTGGGTATATCCTCCTCTTGAATGCATAGTTGGTGATCGCCTGAGCGTAGATCGATCTTTGAGAAGCACGTAGCACCTTGTAGCTGATCAAACAAATCATCGATGCGAGGTAGGGGATAGCGGTTCTTGATAGTTAGCTTATTCAATTCCCGATAGTCGATACACATCCTGAACGACCCATCCTTCTTTTTGACAAAAAGGACTGGCGCGCCCCAAGGAGAGGTGCTCGGCAGAATGAAGCCTTTCTCAAGTAATTCCTGGAGTTAGTTTGAGAGTTCGCGCATTTCGGACGGTACGAGCCAGTAGGGAGCTTTGGCAATAGGGTTGGCTCTAGGAATGAGGTCGATACAAAAATCGATGTCACGACTTGGTGGTAGACCGGGAAGATCCTCTGGAAAAACGTTAGGAAATTCTCGAACAACAGGAACGTCTTTCACTTCCTTCTTCTCTTTCTTTTCCTTCTCCGCTACTACGATGTTAGCCAAGAAAGCTCTGTATTCCTTGTGGAGATACTTGCTAGCTCGGACACATGACATGAGCTTGAGACCTTTCGAAGCGGTTTCACCGTAAACACACAATAAATCACCATTCGCGAGCGAGAATCGAATCATCTTGTCGAAGCACACAACTTCAGCATGGTTTTCGCGAAGAAAGTCCATGCCCACTATGACATCAAAACTTCCGAGTTGCATCGGAATAAGGTCGATTGGGAAAATGTGATTGTTGAGCTCAAGAGTACAATCACGAAGAACAGAATTTACGGCGACGGTTCTTCCGGTAGCGACTTCCACATCAAACGTCGAGGAGAGTCGGGAGCGTTTACGACTAAGGAGCTTCTCGAATTCGAACGACACAAAGCAATTATCGGCTCCAGTATCAAATAAACACGAAGCATAAATACCATTCACAAGGAACTTACCATTGACCACGTTGTTGTCGGCTTGGGCTTTACGCACGTTGATGTTGAAAGTTCATACACGTGCTGCTTGTTGTTGCTGTTGCTGCTGGTGTTGCTGCTGTTGCTGAGGCTGCTGCTGCTGGGGCTCTTGTTTTACCACCCTGTTTGGGCACATGTTGGCGAAATGGTTAGGATCTCCACATGCGAAGCAGGCTCTGGCGTTGACCGCGGGTGCCGGAGGAGCTTGTTGACCCTGAGGGGCGGTGAGTAGAGCTTGATGAGCAGGAGCTTATCGAGCACGACAGTTGGTAGTGAAATGGCCGTACATATTGCAATGAGCACAAAAACAGCAAGCAATGGTAGTAGGGTGGTGGTAGGTACAAGTAGGGCAGAGTGGGTGTGGCCCAGTGTATGCACGCTTAGCAGGTGGTGCATTTGCCACAGGGGCCGCTACTTGACGCTGTTGGGCTGGTACAGCTTGTATCGGTGCAGCAGTGATCGCACAATACTTGTTGCTGGAGCTGCTCTTTCTCTTGTTTTTCCTCTTGTTGCTTGATGAGGTGGTGGTTTCAACAGTTGGTGCGGTGGTGGTAGCTTGATGCAGGTGCTTTGAAGTTTTATCCCAGACACCAGCCTTGACCCGCTTGTCGTTGATTTCAGCGGCCAGTAGATAAGTCTCTTCGATCGTCGTAGTCTTAGCCGCTTGCACGAAATCGGCAACACAGTCAGGCAGGGCTCGGATATACTTCTTGATTGCCATATCTGGAGTCTTGACTTGATCGGGAGAAATGATGCTGAGCTGTTTGAAGCGAGCAGTGAGCGCAACATTTTCGCCATCCTTTTGCTGTATGTGCCAAAATTCATCCTCTAGCTTCTGACGTTCATGAGGAGGGCAGAATTCTTCCAGCATGACTTCCTTGAGTTCGTCCCACGACAGACCGTAAGCTGCATCATTCCCTCGCTTGTTCCTCTCGGCCGTCCACCAGTCTAGAGCACGGGACTGAAAGACGCCGGTAGCGTTCAGAGTACGGAGGTCATCAGGGCAACCGCTTTGTCGTAGAGTGACCTCAATGGAGTCAAACCATTGGAACAACGTTGTGGGGCTTCCCTCGCCAGTGAATTCTTTTGGCCCACAAGACTTGAATTGCTTGAAATTGAAGGGAGCTTTGGTGGTAGCTTTAGGAGCTTAGGTTCTCGACTCCTTAGACGACTTGGTGACGTTCTCGTAGACCTCACTCACAGCCTTTGCTACACTTTTAGCGATGATGGCAGCAAGGCGTTTATCTCTCTTTTCTTGACGAGAAAGTAAGGGATGACGGGATCCAGATGACATTGTCTGCAACAGACATCGTCACAAGACTCAACACATTGTATTCGAATCTCACCTCACACGTCTACTACTTACTAAAGCTCAGGAACATGCATAATCATGTAAACACATAGACACATAACCATGTAGAACACAGAACCACATAATCACATAAACACATAAGCACGTAGAGCACAAAAACACATAACCACATACGCATGTAATCACAGAGGCGGTCAGAATACGAAAACCTATCATTTAAAGCCTGCGATTTGTTCGAATATAACAGTCACGTCTAGTATATCGATTAGCATAGTATAAGCGTATATCGGAGCATAAGGTCGTCCATAATTCAACGATTTGTTAATGTTTTGAGATAGAAATACAGTGCGGGTCGTATGTGTTGATCGAAGTGAAAGCAAAACCCGAGTAAATCTCCAAAATTTAAACAGATAAACACATATATAAGCACATAAAATCGACGAAACATCAGAGCTGCTCAAAATCGAAACACATAGAAATCGAGGAATAGATTGTCTGCGGCTATTAGACTTTGACTAACCAAAGTGATTCGACTATTCGCAAGGATCCGTTGTGCATATTTAACCTTCAGGACTATGCTTTTGCCTCGATTCTTGGGCGTTTGGCACTCATCCCATTAGTCATATTGTGACTTCAGGTCGTTGGAGTCCGTCGAGACTTTGGTGAGAGTTTGTAAAATGAGCGGAACAAGTCGTCAAGGTTAGGGTCTCACCCATGGCTTAACAACTTCGCTCCTGTTTTGATAAAACAGAGGAGATTATTCATTAAAATACGGATCTCACTCCTGGTTTGGCATAATTCTCCTCGTGTATAGATAAAATGCGAGTCGATTAAGCAACTTTAGTCGAGAGTTTGCGGTTTTCACACCTAATCTCGACTTAATTGCTTATTTATGGTTGAAAATTTCGAGTGCAGTGACAGTGTAGCGTGTGTGAGAATAGCGAGAAAATAGTAGTTAACTTATGCAAAATCCCTAACGGACATGCATAAGTCGGTATGTTGGTTCCTAACTATAGACTAGGTGTCTAAGATATCGACCCGGACTAGGTCGACTCTTGCCTAATTCCCTATAGTTATGGCTCTAATACCAATTTGTCACACCTCAACCGATGGCGGAATCATCGGGGCATGGCACTGAGCGAAACAGATTGTCCAGAAGTTTCCGTAACAATTATCATTACTATTTGATTTAAAATAACATGTCACATACCATGCCTCAAACAGTAAACAAATTATTACAGATAAAATCTAGGCAAATAATTCTGTTCCGACAACTCAGATTTTTCAAATAGAGCAATTGTTTATCTGCTTCTAGAGACCCTTGATTCATTTACTACAGTCAACTATTTGTTGGGCTCTAAAGCTTTATTCTAGCTTCGACTTCCTGTCATGTGTGCATCCTAAGCACCTGTCACATACGTTAAAATAAAGTCAATACATATAATGTAAAGGTGAGCATACAAGTTTGATAATAGCATATAGAGTTCGAATTCGTTTACGCATAACCAGCACGTACACATAGAGAAATGAAGCACGTTAGTTATCGACATAGATCCATCGATACCAATGACTGCGGATTGACTGCTCGAGGCAGTTCGCAATACATGATTACCACCGTAATCCATGCAAGTAATTATTCCTTAACAACCCCCGTGTGAACGGGTGCTGAGTCCAAACTATAGTACTATCGTTGCTAAGGCAGGTAGACAGCATTCCATGTGTAAACATAACAACCAAGCATTCATAAGCCACATATAACATGCATTAACGGTTAGCGCTCAAATAGTATTGAGTAGTGTGTTTGATGTGATTTGAATAGTTGTAACGTATGTAACACCCAAAAGTGCTTAAAGCAAAAAGGGATCGAGTATACTCACAGCGGTTGATGGATTGAAGGGAGCGCTTAGCGTGTAGGGTTAGCCTGAATAGTTTGATAGCATAACGATAAGTGACTCGTAAAACGATATCAAGTGTGAATGGGTCGGATAGCAGTTCGGTCGGATGGTAATCCGATCGGACGACTTGTTTGTGCGGATGACAATCCGTTCGGATAGTCATCCGGTCGGATGGTAGTCCAGTTGAATGACTATTCGAGTGGATTGTTTCTTCCTATGATGAGGATGTGTTTGTGTATGATGGCTTGTCCTTTGAAGTTTTCGTTGTAGCATTTTGAAGATATTGAAGTATCTCTATCTTTCAAGTCGGTCGATCGATCGGACGGCCAAACGTGCGGATGACAATCCGTTCGGATGATCATCCGGTCGAACGGTAGTCCGGTCGGACGGCGACTCTAGTGATGAGGTTACTTAGTGGAAACAAATTCACAGCAGAAGAGTCACTCGGTCGGATGTCCATACGACCGGGTGGCAACCCTGTTAATGAACATGTTGAAAATTGTTTAAGTCTTTAAAGTCCTAGTATCTCATGATCCGAAGAGTAATCCGGTCAGATGGTAGTCCGATCGGATGACAATTCGTTCGATACCCAAACTTCAGATAGAGTTGATTAAGTGTAGGACCCAAGATGTTATCCGTTCGGACAGCAATTCGTTCGGGTAGTCTATCCGTTCGGACAGCATTCCGTTCCGATTGTTCCGTTCGTCTTACACTTGGTCGTTTTGCTCGTTTGTCGTTTTATCGAGACGTTTTGACAACGTGTTAACCAACAGAACCCCATCTTGATCCAAGTAACCTGATCAACCAGGAATCACCCCAGGAATCACCCAAGTTCGGCCAGTTAACCGGGTTCAAGACGGTTATTCTCGTTTAACCCGAAATCGGTGGTCTCGTGGGTAGAATCCAGATCTTGAGCTAGCACAACACTAAGAATGAGTAGAAGACTAGATCAGGGTCGGATCCTATCGGTTTTAAGTGTTTTGAGTGTAAAAGAGTTGAAAGAGAGTTAGAAACCATCTTTAAATCCTTTTTCACTATATTTAAGTTTAGATCTACGCGCGATCTTTGTGTATTTGTGTGGAAATCTATCAGATCTAAGTTGTTCTTGGTGGATTGAGGCCAACACAAGAAGTTCTTCAAGAACTCATGATGATATCATCCTAGAACACCTCAAATCTAGTGATTTCACGGTTAAAAGTTAAGATTCAAAAGATAGAAAGGTGTAGGAGTGCGTGTAGATCAAGAAAGTACAAGATTTAGGGCGAGATCTTACCTGGATTGAGAGAAATCGAAGAAAAGGTGGGGAGCACGAACGGTTCGGACAGAGGATTTCCAAAAGTGGAAATGATGACAATGACAGGGGTATTTATAGGATTCCAAAAGAGGAAAGTGTGGGTCGGTCGGATGGCATCCCGCCCGGATGACTGTCCGGTCGGATGTCGTCTTGGTCGGATGACGACTTGACACCACAATCAAGTGGCAGCCCGGTCGGATGGCAATCCGGCCGGATGGCACTTGGTTCGAGTGTTTGGCGCGACGATTTTTGCTGTTTCGATTCCAATTGTGAGCGATTCGATGTGATAGATTTTCCTAGTCGAATTACTTTTAATCCCAACTACTATATCTATCATAGTTCGATTTCGATTGAGTTCGATTGCGATTGAGTTCGATTGCGATCCACACACAACATAAATGAACATGCACAAGTAACACATAAGGCACACACACACGTATAACAATAATTAAAACACGTAGTTCGAGTTGCGATTTTGAAGTCGATTCGATTAGCATAGTTTGATTATCGTTTAGCTTTATCGTGTTGTTACTTCCTATAGTTCACAGTCGTAAGTCGAATAGTTTGCGAGTAACATACGCCGATTATTGTATATATTGACACTTACTCCACATAATACAACTAAAATAAACATCCAAAAGAAGTCAAGTTGCGCGAATCGGTCGTTGACTTTGACTTTGACCTTGACTTTGACTTTCGAAAACACGGGGTGTTACATGTGGCGCCATTTATTTTTATTTTTTTTGTAACAAGCATCAAATACAAATTCTGGATATGAACGCTTCATATATTTGTACTCAGTATCGGCCTCGTAAAAAAGATCTTCATGTTGCATTTGAACATAATTATTGATTAGTAGATCTGTTTACATCCACATTGGACAAACAGATACATGGGTTGAATAGTAGATTCAATGAGTACGCGATAGAGTTGTCATCTCTTAGTTCTAGTTTAGTTTCAAAAGTGATTAGCGTTGATCAGATTTGTCTTATTGTTGAGAAATATTATTTTGAAGATTTTACAGAGCAGGAAAGGATTTGGTTACGATGTCAATTAGAGATTTTTAATGTTAAAATGACAAAGAATACCAAGCTAAGTGGTGTATCAACTCTTTCTAATCTATGCAAAGTCTTGTAGAAACTCAGAATCGGGAGACACACTATTTGGTTGCTAAAGTGGTTTGGCTAATCTTGACACTTCCAATTTCAACTGAACAACAAAAAGGGGATTTAGCAACGAATATTCAAGAATTACCTTCGTAATAGGATGGCTGATGAGTATCTCGCGAATAGCTTGGTGATTTACATAGAAAAACAAATTGCTAATAAGTTTGATTCGGAATCCATAATCGACGAATTAAAAAATCTTAAAGGTCGTCAGTCTGAGTTGTAATTCTTCTTCTAGATACTTACCATTTCTCTCACATCATCATAAATATTTTAGATCTTTGTTTGTTAAAATAATATATAGTTTTTTTATGTGTAAGAACGGTCGAGTTATTGAGACGACCCGGACTGAATCGCCGACCCGAACATATAACCCGAAACATAGCGATAGCAATTTCATAGCGTGTCATAAGAACTGTTTTTGTATTCCCTCTTTTAGTTAATCAAAAACAAATTCGTACTTATAATTAATCTTCATGCTTCACTGTTTTTTTTTACCTTTTCTTCTCTCGAACTACTCCTCAAAAACTTGCATCTCCAATTGTCGACTTCAATCCTATTTATTCTCATAATCTCTACCGACCTTTTTTGCCCCAATAACATGTTCTTTTCATGGGCTGCGAGTTAAAACAACTTAATGGTCTATCATTTTTAACCCATTTGGTTTGCGTTATGTATTATATTGCCGGTGGAATCTATTTGTAGGAAAATAGTAGAGACTAAGAAGATAACATCCTTTAGGTGCACCAAAATATTAAAGAAAATGGTTAGAATCTCAGGCGTGTTGGTCAGATTCTTGCTGTCGTCGTGACGGCTTTTATTCAATCTACGAAAGCTGATATTGTTTATATTTTGAAGCTCGTTAAGTTATAAAAGCTAAATGTCACTAAAAAGGTTAAAAAAAAAATAGGAATCAGTAAGGTAACAATATAAACATTATACCATTGGTGGTGGTCAAATTATGATAAAATGGGTAATTGGTTGGTTGTGTGATTGTAATAATAGTGTCCGGTGTTTAACAGGTTTACTTTTTGCTAGATAAGTGGATGGGTAACTTTATATTGAGTGGCAAAATTTCGAGAATGTCTTCCATAATAAATGGATGTGTGGGGAACCTTTTGAAGGGAGTATGGAATGGGGAGTTGAGTGGTAGAGGTTTGAAGGAGTTGAATGAGTGAATAGATTCTTCGAATAAGGAGGGACGGGGCGTCCCGTTATGGCTCAAGATCACGCGTGGAACAAAAGGAAACACCGCCCCCATCACTAATTATCACGCGTGGACGCGTGGTGATGATAACGCGTCATCATCACACGTTGTATATTCAAGTTGTTTTGTTGTTTTGTGAATGATTTTGATGATGAAGATGAGTGTGTGGTGAGTGATGAGCACTTCCACTAAAATCCATCGATGGAATAATGCTCGATAACATGGCGAAAATTGATTGGATGTTGTGAGTGATGAGTGTGTGGTGAGTGATGGACGCCCCTACCCCTCTAATAGTTATTTTTTCAAAACTAGAAATACTTACAGATGGAGAATGGAATTGTAAACCGTAATGTATATATGTAAGAGCATTCACATCCAATCCCAAATCATTTTTTATTCTTAAATTTGAGGTAAAATGGCACAAAATTGTCGAAAACACCTCTAGATCTTCATCTCCATCCTGTGTATTTTTATGGGAAAACAAAACAAACCTCAAATTTGTTTCTCACTATTCTTCCAAATATCTTTTTCAGTATAATTTTATATTATATAGTTGAAGATGGGGATGAAATGTGAAATAATGCTCTGAGCATTAAAACTAGATATACCCTTGTAAATGTTTGATAAACACTAGGTTTGAGATAAAACATACACAAAAGTGCATACCTAAGATTTGACACATACTGAATGAATTTTCGAGATTATCATATTTTAACCATTTGTCGTAAATTCATAACCAATAAGTTAAATACAACAATTCTCTGTATATTAAAAATAAAACAGAATGAACAGTAACAACATACAGGATATAAGCAAATGGTATCGGGTACCGGTATCGGTACCTGTATCCGATTTACCAATCCGAGTATATTCGGTACCGACTTTTGACATTTTCAGTATCGGTTCGGCAACGGTATTCAGCGGTTTTTACCCTCAAATACCGGTATCGTACCAGTACCAACCGGTACCGAATAGTACGGTATCGGGTACCGGTATCAAATTTATCAAACCGGGTATATTCGGTACCGACTTTTGACATTTTCGGTTTCGGTTCGGCACCGGTATTCAGCGGTTTTTACCCTCAAATACCGGTTGGTACCGAGCTCATCAAATCATGTAGCACTGTAAATAATTGCAGCGTTTAGATTACTTGTCATACATAATCCAATGAATAGTAACATCATCAAGGTGATGAGCAAATGGTATCGGGTACCGGTACTGTTATCAAATTTATCAAACCGGGTATATTTTTGGTACCAAATCGGTACCAACTTTTGACATTTTTGGTATCGGTTCGGCACCGGTATTCACCGGTTTTTACCCTCAAATACCGAAACCGTACCAGGTATAATCGGTACCGGTACCCACTTTTGGGGATTTTCGGTAACCGTATTTTCGGTACCGGTTGGTACCGAGCTCATCAAATCCTGTAGCAACGTAGCTAGGGCCGGCTCAACCATTTTAGAGGCCTAAAGCAAGTTTCAAAATTGGGGCCCTTCTTGCCTATTTTTTTCTTATCCAAAAATAATAAAAGACGGTCGATCGACCTAAACGAGATTCGAACCCGCCCCCTTAAGGTACACAGATGACATGCGCGTCAACTGGGCTACAACCTTTTAATGACAAGGCTCATGCCCATATAATACATAATTTTTTTTATATCTTGAGGCCCTATAGATTTGGTGGCCCAAGGCCCAAGTCTTAAAATACTTGGGCTTGGGCCGGCCCTGAACGTAGCAACGCAAGTAATTGCACCGTTTAGATTACTTTTCATATACACTGTAAGTAAACTGTATTTCGTTTGAATGAGGTTTTATATACACAACAACTTATTTTGTTTTCTTTTTTTTCTTTTTCTATAATGAATGAATTATTGCATGTAAAATTAACTTGGATATTTAGATTATTGATGAGCAAATCGTATTAAATCTTGTAATCAAACTGGTATCGTATCAGTACCAAATTTACTATACCAATCATTTTCGGTACTAATTTGGTACCCACCTTTTGGCGTTTTCAGAATCCGTTACTTTCGGTTCGACACCGGTCTAGCATCATACCTGTATTTACTGATTTTTACCTTCAAATACCATATCGTATCGTACCGAGCATTTTCGGTGCCGGTACCTAATTTCGATGATTTCCCGGATCGGTACTTTCGGTGTAGGACGTGTGGGTCCTATTATTATATATTAGATTATTTAAAATCATTTTTTTAGGACGGAGTGACTATCGTTACCACGTCATTTTTATTTATGTTTTGATAGTCGGTATCTGCTTGCCGTTGCCAACACGCATTTTGCAGACATTAGGTCTCCGCCGCAACGCGAGGGCGGAAAATCAACTAGTTAAACAATTAAATGCAACAACTACTAAAGTAATACCAAAAGATGAGGACAACTCACGATTTCTTATTAAATGATAAAATGAAAATAAAATAAATTTGTAAAAGAAGACGGTAACTTCCAAAAAAGAAGAAAGCATCATGTTCGGAATCACCAATATGGATTAGCCAACTCTGTAATAACCAACATGCACATAATAATAATAATCCAAAGGCTTCGATGATTTTAACATGATTGAATACATCAAAAAAGCAGCATCCACTCGTATGGCTGGCCTATTAATACCCACACCCAAACCCCATTTCAACCCACATCCCTCTTCAACACCACCACAAAATGACCACCTCACCGGAATCCGAGCATCCGATCAAGGCCTATGGTTATGCCGCCCGCGACGCATCTGGAATACTTTCCCCTCTCACCTTCTCCAGAAGGTATTCTTTTATCATTCATAGTTATGTTATTCACAGTTACGAGTTCATGTTGTTGAGCGCAATTATTATATGTTTACAGGGCTACTAGAGAGAAAGATGTGAGGTTCAAAGTTCTTTACTGCGGAATCTGTCATTCCGATCTTCACTTTGTCAAAAACGATTGGCGGTTTACCAGCTACCCAGCAACCCCAGGGTACCATTTTCCTTGTACAGTTTTGTTTCGAAACTTTTAAGCATTAATGGAATTATGTTTTTCATCTGACTTTATAAAAGTGACACGCAGTCTATTATTTATCTTTATATTGCTTGTTCGCGTTTGTTAGTTAAAGATTGTATAATACAGGCATGAGATTGTGGGTGTGGTGACAGAAGTAGGAAGCAAAGTGGAGAAATTCAAGATTGGAGACAAAGTTGGGGTTGGGTGCTTGGTGGGATCATGCAGATCATGCCAAAGTTGTGCTTCTGACGATGAACAGGATTGCCTTAAGCAGGTATTTACTTATGGTGTCCCCAACTTTGATGGTACACAGACGTACGGTGGGTACTCCGATCACATGGTTTCAGATGAGCATTTCGTCCTCCGTTGGCCGGAGAATTTGCCACTTGATTCCGGTGCACCGTTGCTATGTGCTGGGATCACAACTTACAGCCCTCTTAGGTACTTTGGGTTGGACAAGCCTGGTACAAAAGTGGGTGTGGTTGGTCTTGGTGGGCTCGGTCATGTTGCTGTGAAGATGGCTAAGGCTTTCGGGGCAGAAGTTACTGTTTTTAGCACCACCTCTGCTAAGGAGCAAGATGCAATTGATGGACTTAAAGCCGACCATTTTATAAACAGTAAAGACCAACATCAAATGGAGGTGATAGCTTTTTTTTTTGTTTGAAAATGTTGATACTTGGTTTGCTAAGTTTTGAATTATTATTTGGGTTATGTTAATAGGCTGCTAGGGGTACACTCGATGGCATCATCGATACAGTGTCCGGAGATCATCCGATTGCACCATTGCTTAATGCGCTTACGCCCCATGGAAAGCTTGTTCTTGTTGGTGCACCCGAGTCACCACTTGAAGTGGCAGCATTTTCTTTGATCATGGGTAACAATTTTGATTGTTGATGTTTGTGTTGCTTTTAGCTTCTAAAAGCTGATGAAATTAGCTAATTGGTGGAATTTGGTTTTAACCTTTAACAGGAAGGAAGACTATTGCTGGTAGTAACATTGGTGGAATAAAAGAGACTCAAGAGATGCTTGATTTTGCAGCAGAGCATGGGATAACTGCTGATATAGAGATTATCCCGATAGACTATGTGAACACAGCGATGGAGCGGCTGGTAAAATCTGATGTAAGGTATCGATTTGTGATCGATGTAGGCAATTCTATTAAGGCTGAATAGGTTGATTCTTGAAGCCCTTAATGAATGTTCTGCTTCTCGTAATAGTTTTATATATTTTTGACAATGTTGTTACAAGGAATTGAGAGTCTGAGGTTAAGGTTGTATGCATTTGTTTAATTGTTTTGGAAGGAATTAGCATTAGCAATATATTAAAAAACTATATGAATAGTAACACTACTATATATTAAAGGGTAAAGTATACTTTTCGTCTTTATGTTTATATCGAATTGCAATGAATAACTTTTAATTTCAATAATTACAGTTACAATTCTTTATATGTAAAACTCATTATACCCTACGTTCTTTTGCCCTAACCAAGGCTTTACCTTCGTCAACGGATCACTCCATTAATTCAACATATTATCTATACATTAAAAAACCATTCTTATGAATAGTAACACTACTATATATTAAAGGGTAAAGTACACTTTTCGTCTTTATGTTTAGAGTAAATTACAAGTTTTGTCCTTTATGTTTACACTATTTTGCAGGCGGTGTCCTTTAGCGCAAAAGTTAACAAGTTCTGTACTTAATGTTTTAAAATCTTGCATGGTATGTCCTTTGAGCCTAACCCTGTTAACTTTTCTTGTTAAATATGGTCATGTAGCTAACACATGAGGGTATTCTTGTCATTTCACATTCACATGGACTATTCAGTAAATAACTTATATCAAGAGACTAAATGTGTAAAAAATAAAAGAATAAAGTATAAAATCATGCACTCCCTCTCTCTCCCTCTCTCTTCTCTCTCTATCACACGCTATCTCTCTCTAAAAAAATCTCTGCAATTAGATCGCTTCAGATCAATCGAACTTGGTTCTATACAAAAGTGTCGTTGAACCGAACTTGTGTTGAACCGATGGTCAGATCTAAACAGAAGCGTCGTTAAAGGTTCTTTCTCTTTATCAAACACTCAACGACAAAAACTCTGCAACAACCTCCGACATCATCGTCATAACAGAAAGCATGTAAATAGTACCTGATATGACACGAAAACGACGAAGAAAAAGGGTGATCGGAATTCTGAGATTGCGGCTGAGTTCCGGCGATAACACATCAGCACAGATTGAGCAAATAGAGAGAAACTAAGAGTGGGTTTAACAATGTAAAGGTTCAAAACGAGTTTCTGATGTGACATTTATTCCAGTCGACGACACTAGACGGTTACACCAAGACTTGATTGTTAATTCGGTTTCAAGACTTAAAATTTGAATCATGATGATTAATCGACACCAAAAATGTATCGTTTATGATTCGTTTCAAGATTAATCACTTTAATTTGTAGTTACAACGTGCAATCGGGTTTTGATTTAGTCTTTATAGCTTTTCCGGACAAAAAGGCAGTTGATTGGAAATTTGGTCAACCCAATTACTTGACACGGACGATGAATACAGAAAGAAAGGGGAATACTAGATTTTAAAAAAATAATTACAAGTTGCCCCCTAGACTTTCAAATGTTTTAATTTGTTTTTATTAAATTATTTTTAATAAATAATAGGTAAAAAGACTAAAATACCCTTGGGTAACCAGATTTAACAAGAAAAATTAACTGGATAGGCTCAAATGACATACCATGCAAGATTTTAAAACATTAAGTACAGAACTTGTCAACTTTTACAGCAAAGGACACCGCTTGTAAAGTGGTGTAATCATAAAAGACAAAACTTGTAATTTAATCGTATGTTTATATCGAATTGCAATGAATACCCTTTAACTTCAATAATTACTGTCACAATTCTTTATATGTTAAACCCATTATACCCTACGTCATTTGGCCTTAACCAAGGCATTACCTTCGTCAACGGATCACTCCATTAATTCAACATATTAAACAAAAGTTATCTATATATTAGAAAAACCATTCTTATAAATAGTAACACTACTATATATTAAAGGGTAAAGTACACTTTTGGTCTTTATGTTTATATCGAATTGTAATTGATACCCTTTAACTTCAATAATTACAGTCATAATCATTTATATGTAAAACCCATTATACAGTGCGTCCTTTGGCCCTAACCAAGGCTTTACCTTCGTCAACGGATCACTCCATTAATTCAACATATTAAATAAAAAATAATTGTATGTAAAAAGGCCTAAATTTATAAACTCTAATGTAAAACTTGAGGTTCTGCTTATAGTTAGTTTAAGGGGAACTAATAATAAATCTTATATATATATATATATATATATATATATATATATATATATATGTGTGTGTGTGTGTGTATATATATAAGGTTAGGTTCAATTGTGAACAACTTCTTGAAAGTGAACTGTGTGAACTAATCTTGGCATTTGATTTTGTTTAAGATGATAAGGGGTAGGATTGTAATTTTATAAACAATTAAATTTAAATCATTGTAATATTAATTGATTTCAGTTACCAAATAAGTTAAATAATCGAAATTTTTTAACATATTTTATTTTTTTACACATATCATCTTAATCTTCATAGCAGATCCCTTAATTACCCCTTTATTCACAACAAATATCCTCTTTCTCTCTCACAATCATCGGCGACGACAAAAAGAAACCCAACAGCAGATCGTCGGAGCAATCAAAATCGCCGGAATAGTCATCTGATTTTCAACATTACCCCTTTATTAACAACGAATATCCTCTTTCTCTCTCACATTCATCGCCGACGGCAAAAAGAAACCCAGCGGCAGATCCTCGGAGTAATCAAGTCGCCGAAAAATTCATCTTATTTTCAACCACTAAAGGTACACAATGTAAAGTCTTAATGTTTATATGTTTCAGAAAGTACTTGCATGTTGTTTTTGTTTTATAAATGAAATAAACGATTAAAATCGCCTGAATATCCGTTTTTTTATTGTTTTTCTGATCTACTGGTGTATTCGGGTTATATTTGGTACAAAAAAGCTTGAATTGTTGAATTTTGTGTGTATTAGTTGCTAGATATAAGTTAATCATGTCTTTTTAGTGTAGATTTTTTCCGATTAAATTGATTTACAGTTAAGTGTACACATATGTATACTCTATTTTTTGGGTTTATTCGATTATACACATATGTATACTCTGTTTTTTAGGTTCATTCGATTATACACATATGTGTACTCTATTTTTTGGGTTCATACATATTCTGGCTTTATGTTATACACTTGTGTATTTTGGAGTTATTTTGATGGCTTTTTATGCACGTACATGTATTTAAGAAACACGAAAGATTAAAAAATGAACAATTTAGGTTTGTTGGTTTTGTTCTTTGCAATAATTTAGTGTTCTGTAATGAACCTATAACAACCTCACAAATCTTCCGTTACGTATTCTTAAAAAGCACACTAAGAAACCCTAATTGGAACCCCAAGTAGTACGGTGCGACCTGAAACGGAAAAACGGACGAAACTAGCTACAGGGCCCCCCTAAAACTCAAGGGGGGATCCCCTAATTGTTCCGCGACTCGCGACAGAGTATCTAGACACGTAGCACTCAATTTTGACACATTTCTGGGCTACACACAAGACAAGGCTAGCCTAGGCTAGATTGACTCACCCCGCGGCACGCGCCAGGGACGGCCGAGTCGTGCGTGACACACGGGCCATACCAAAACTGGCTATAAGGCCAGGGGCTTGGCACTTGAACAGATCTTGCATTTCAACGTAAAAATTCGCTCATTTCACCGATCATTCTCTGTTTCTTTTAACATATAATCAAAACCTCAAAATTCTGTAGCGATATCAGGGTAATAACTCGATCACTGCTACGGTACTGTATCCGATCGATTAAAACTGATCCGATAGATGTTTAAGTGCTGCCGTAATTCGGCTATACTTTGTCATTTGTAGTGAGAGTTTCGATCTCTTGATTATCGTAAATGTTGTATTAAGTTACTGACCTAGTTTCGTTTGCATTGTATATTAATTAGGTTTATCAGCTTAACCAGTAGGCAAGCTCTGACAGTTTAAATCTGCAATGTGAGTCATTCTCTTTTTATTAAATTGCTTTACAAAACCCTAAAATGTTTTCCAGTTATACTTACAGTGATTAAGTCTTTGTAATCTTAAATTACTGCCACTACGTGGGGTTTTGTATACAATTCTTGACAGGCGTTACTTTTATGTGAACGGACCCAAATAGTGATATGACCACAGTCACAAGTCTTGCCGAGTGACAACTTTGTCAGATAATTATAAGAGATAAACAATGTGAAAATTCTAAAAGTTGTATGTTATAACATTGTGTCTTTTGTTTAAATTGAATGCATTCGCCAGTATTTTTCGCTGATCAAATCTTTTTAAAACATGTTTCAGGTGATTTACTGTGAGGAAAAGGAAAAGTGCCGCTTAGCACTCCCGCTTAAATAAAGTGGCTCAGTAAATAGAAATAAACATGTTTTCTGTAATCCAAGGATTTCCCTAGTGGAATTCCTTTTCTGTAATAATGGGGTTTCCCCCGCTGTTATGAAATAAATAAAGTAGTGTGTTCTTAAAACTCTGATATTATTTTTCTAACACCCGGTTCCAATAAAGTTTCCGCTGCAATTCAATAGACACCAATACCACGGGTTTTCTGTCTCGCGACTTCCAAACCGGGATACGGGTCGTGGGCCGTGACAGAACCCCACTCTATGGTTTAGGTTTGTTTTTATGTATCTTTATCTGTGTGAATCTAGATATACTGATTAGTATAGCATTGTAGTTCGATTCAATAGATATGTAATATAAAGTTAAGTGGTTGATAATATTATCTTGTGGACACAGGTGAGAATTCTTAGGAAGGAGTCATACTGGTTCAAAAGAGTGGGATTAGTTGTGACTGTTGATCATGTAAAATTTATAACATATATGTGTAATGTGTGTGATTAGTTTGTTAACTTAGTGCATATTTGATGCTTATGTGGATATCAAATGCTATGATGTGCAGGGCCCAAAAACTCGGTACCCCGTTGTTGTGAGGTTTAACAAAGTGAACTATGCAAACATCTCAACCAACAACTATGCATTCGATGAGATCCAAGAAGTTTAGAATGAGTTTCTTGGTCATGTTGTGATTTTAGAATGCCTCACATTTTAGTCTTTTGCCACATATTTATCAATGAATTTTTATTATATTCTATGTGTGTTTCTTAGGCTCCTAAATATATGGTTTTACTGAATATTGGTTCAAACATCATTCTATATGTATCCTCTTCTTAGATCAAACCCAAGTGAGATTCAG
Source organism: Helianthus tuberosus (assembly GCA_030545235.1). Taxonomy (NCBI): domain Eukaryota; kingdom Viridiplantae; phylum Streptophyta; class Magnoliopsida; order Asterales; family Asteraceae; genus Helianthus; species Helianthus tuberosus. Next base: position 18,289 of record JARYGA010021306.1, read on the forward strand.
TCCCAGAAACAATTTTAACCTTAATTGTAATTGAAAACCAAAAAGAGAAGCAACAAAATGACACATGTCGCCATTAAAGGATGGTCGTTGATGGTAAAAAAAGTGCCGCTAATGCTGCAAGTCGCCACAAACTCAATATACAAAATCCCAGTTGAGATATCTTTTAACGATTAAACATTATACACAGACCATCAAAACGTCTAAAACACCAAAAAAAAAAAAAAACACAAAGCAGCAAATAAAAACTCGAATTGTGCATCACAAACATGGTTTCAACAATAAAAACTGTCTACCGACTTCTAAACAAAGTATCTAGCAACGTTTTATAAACTAGTTTCACAATTGTTATTGTCTACCATGAAAATATAAGCATCAAAAGTCTTTCTTTATCTTGTGATATGCATCCACTTCTGCCAATATTCTTTCACGACGCTTATTTGCATATAAACATACTATTTTCGCAACATATTTTTTTCGGTAACCGTGTCAAACACGCCTTCTAAATTCTTCTGAACTTTTCCAGACGTTCAGCATCGTCATATCTAGCCCTATTCCACCTTTGGTTTGAAACACCATTTACCTGCACATGCTTCATAAAATTAAACACTTCTACATAACAATATACACATTTGTACGTCGCCGTGTACACATGTGTACACAGGGTATTAATAAATCTTCATAACCCAGTGTACTAATAAAAAAATACCCTCTACATATGTGTACAAGATAGTGTATTAATAAATCTTCATAATAATATACATCGTCATAGTCATCCCATGTATAAACTACTTATCCCTAGATTGAACAATATTACCTATTCCCCAACGACACCGAGCACATGCACGAGGCTAACATGAATAAGGCAGAAATTATCTGGTCTTGTACGAAATAACAGATAATTGTCCTTTAACAAATATGATTTTGTGCTATGATTAAAGCATATAATAATCATGCTAGTAAACTTACCTTTTAAGAAATATAATTGTAGCAAAGCCTCTACGAACGGCATAGACTCAATGTTACCTAATAATGATAACAAAGATATTAAATATTTAACAAGCATTAAACTATAAGAACAATGCAGAGGTTGTGTTTCAAAAGGTAGTACCAACTGTTCCTCCTAACTCTATGACACACACGTCTGCTGGGTCTGCTTTGCCATCCACGGGAATGGCAGAAACTGACTTGATCCAATCCTTAATAGCATCCGTTATGTGTGGGACTACCTAAAAGATGCTTGAGATACAGAGCATTAGTAAGTTATAACATGTTTCCCTTTATTGAAAAGATATTATAACTTAGTTCATGCACATATACTTACCCAGTGTTGTAAGAATCGCTAGGCGCTAGTCGGGCGGTGGGGTACCGACTAGCGATTAATCGGGATTAATAGGGATTAATCGAAATTAATCGGATTGAGATTTTATATGTAATTTTTAGTTACATATACACACACACATTTTTATATGTAGTTTTTTAAAGTAGGCATTTTTTAACCACTCATTTTTTAAGTAATTGGAAGGAATTTATATGGTTTGGTCAAACTTTGGCCGGCATCTAGCCAAAATTTGGCCAGAATAGGACCACCATTGACTGCCTAGCTATTAATCGGCCATTAATCGGTGAACCTCCGATTAGTGATTAATCGGTGACTAATCGAGGACTAGTCGGGATTTTTACAACCATGTACTTACCTGAACGTTTTTTCTAAGATAATCTCCTTTTCGTTCCTTCTCTAGAACAGACTGACAAAATGAGAATAGATCACTGATCAGTACCTTTGATAGATAAACACAATTAAAAAGTAAAAACAACCATGAAACATCAAATTTGGTATCTGGTAGATCTTTCTGGTTGTTATGTTGTTATCCCTGGTAAGTCTCACATCTAAGAACTGTTCATAGTTACCCAGATCTAGATCAACCTATCAAAGTTGTATAGGAAGATACATCATTCAGAAAGAATATTTCTAAAAGCTATTCATCCCATGTATAAACTACTTATCCCTAGACTGAACAGTATACACATGTGTACATCGTCGTGTACACATGTGTACACATTGTATTAATAAATCTTCATAACCCTGTGTATTAATAAAAAAATACCCTGTGCATATGTGTACAATCCAGTGTACAATCCTCATAGCATTTCCCCCCAAAACAATGACAATCATCGGAATACACATGTGTACACCCACCTCAAACAAGAAACAAGAAACTAAACCCTAACCCCCTATTGGTATCGACGTCACTAACCCATTCAACATCAAAATGATCCAAACAAAAATTTGCTAAAATTAAACTCTACACAACTTAAATCATAACCCTAATACACGAGTACATCAGAAAAAATAAAAATAAAAACGTGCATTCAATACAAGCCCTAGATTGAATAATCCGGCAACAAAAAAAAAACGACAACAATATATATAATGTCTTAGATGAAATCGGTGTACCTCGTTGGCTTGATAATGATTGCAGATTCCGAAGACTCTTAATATCAACGGCAATTCGTCTTCTGCGTCGATGGCCGATTATTTGAAGGTGCACGATTATTTAGGGATTCTTAGATGAAATCGGTGTACCTCTATTTTCCTTTTTTGATAATGATATTGAATGAAAGAGATGATAAGGATCCTTTGAAAAACAATTTGAAGGTACACGATTAGAGTTAAATGCTTGGTTGGTCCCTGTGGTTTGCGAAAATTGCAGACTTGGTCCCAGTGGTTCACTAATTACACGCGTGGTCCTAATAGTTGTAATTTTTGCACTCAGGTGGTCCTTGACACTAACCTAAGTTAAATATCTTAGTTAAGTGTGTGTGAAATGTCTGTTTTACCCCTAAGATTAAAAAAATAGAAATAAGGTACCCTTCTTCTTCCCCACTCCACCCTTTAAAACCACCCACCACCACCAACTCCCCAAACCACCATTACCCGGTCAGTAACACGCACACACCCTCCCTAGCCCATCACACACACCGATAACCCCACTCTCTCGGTTCCCTTTCTCTCTCGTGTTCACAGCAAGAAGCACGGCCGGTCACCGGTGAAACACCGGCGAAGGCTGCCGGCAGCGGGTCCGCTTACAGGCGACACACAAACACCCCTAGCCCTTCCTTCTCCGAAAAACACCCGTATCACCTTTCTCTTCATCTTCATCTTCTCGATTTACAACTGTTTGTTCTTCCTGTGCATCTGAATCAACGATCTGTTCAACAGATCGTCACAGATTTCATACTTTACTCAAAAAGGTTAAATCGAATCATGTTGTTTTAGTATGTGATTGCAGACGACCTGTGTTCGGACTCGTGGATCTTGTTTTCTTTCTCAGTCATGAAGATGTGGTTTACCGGAAACATCTTCGAAATCCGGTTGAATTCGGAATACACATCGGTTTCGTTAACGTGTTCGTGTGATGCATCTGGTTGCGTGTTGAGAGAGAAATTCAGGTTAGGATTTGTGTAATTTAGGTTAGGGTTTGTGTGAAACAAGGGGGGATGGCAGGTGGTTGTTGGGGGTTTGTCGGAGGTGGGTGTGGTGCTACCGGAGAACGGAGATGCCGGAAAACCGGCCGGTCACTGGTGTGAGATCGAGAGAGAGCCGAGGGAAATGGGTATGATGATGGTGATGAAGATGATGCAGAGGGTAATATAGTTTTAGGTTTTTAATTGTTCAAGGGTAATATAGTCATTTCACACATAGTTAACTTAGAAATTTAACTGAAGTTAGGGTTGGGGACCAAGAGAGTGCATTTTTTACAAGTTTTGGGATCAGGAGTGTAATTAGTGAACCACTAGGACCAAGTGTGAAATTTTTGAAAACCACAGGGACCAACCAAGCATTTAACTCTACACGATTATTTAGGGAATTTGAAATCTTCCATTAATGTAATTTTTTTACAATGTACATGTATAATAATACCCTTTGTATTTAATTAAATAGTAAAAATTAACCAACTAATTACCATCATGCCATTCATTTAAATCTTAAGATGATGAAAATCAAGGGTTCAGATCAGTTCACACAGTTCACTCTTAGGAGGTTGTTCACTCTAGAACCCTACCATATATATATATAGGGGATGGTTTAAATGAAAAACACTTTTAACGCGAAAACTCGAAAACTAACTAAAAAACTCTAAAAAAACACACCAATTTTTTATTAAAAATCGCTAGTTTTTGTATATAAAAAATTAAAAAAAAAAGAATTTGTGTAGCACACATGTGGGGGGGGGGGGATAGTGCATGGTCCTCCCAACCGCCGGAGTGATCCCACTCCGGGAGCCGCTACCCGACCAACTAGCTCCGCGGTGAATTCCTCTTGCCGAGTTCTTACCCTGGGCGACATATGTCACTCCCAAGATTCGAACCCGGTACCTCTGGGAAGAGGTGGGTGTCGGTGGCACACATGTGTAATAATACACATGTGTGTACTACAAAAAAAAATTAATTTTTTTCTTATATACCTAAAATAGCGAAAATTGGTATGTTTTTTAGGCTTTTTAGTTAGTTTTCGAGTTTTCGAGTTAACTAGTGGTTTTCATTTGAACCTTTCCCTATATATAGGGTTGAGTTCATTTGAGAACTCTAAATAACTACAGAACTTTCAGAACTCCTAATAAACAATCATTTTATATATAAGTTTTTGTATTTAGGATCTTTTTATCATCTATTATATGTATTTATTTGATTATATACATGTTAAAAGTAGTTTACATATGTTTAATTGCCAAAATTATATATATGTGTCATAACTAATTACATATATGTAAAAAAACTAGTGTACATATGTGTAATTATAAAATTACATATAAAAATGATAAAATTACTCTTAACATGTATGTAATCGTAAAAATACACATAATGAATGAAAAAATTATCCTAAACATAAAAATATATAAATAAAAAGATTGTTTATTAGGAGTTCTGAAATGATCCTGGCCCTATATATATATATATATATATATATATATATATGGTTCTGAAATGATCCTGGCCCTATATATATATATATATATATATCACCACCAATTCCAGTGAAAACCGGGTAACCCACCTACCTGTAGGCACGACGGTGAAATTACAGGTAAAACCCGTTTGGCTTAACGATTGAACCCAGTTTCCCTGGGTCTCCTATCATTGTCCACCAGTGCCTCACTCTACGCTAAATGAGAGTCGAACTTGCATCTCTCAAGAGAAATGCAAGCATTCTACCACTTGATCTAGAGATAGCTTTATATTTGGTGACAAAATTTCAAGAATATGTCTTCCATAATAAATGGATGTGTGGGGGACCTTTTGAAGGGAGTATGGAATGGGGAGTTGAGTGGTAGAGGTTTGGAGAAGTTGAATAAGTGTGAATAGATTCATCGAATAATTGTAATTTTATAAAACTAGAAATACTTTCAGATGGAGAATGGAATTGTAAACCGTCAAGCATTCATATCCCATCCCAAATCATTTTTTATTCTTAAATTTGAGGTAAAATGCATAAAATTGTAGAAACCACCTCTAGAGTTTCATCTCCATCCTGTGTATTTTTATGGGAAACAAAACAAACCCTAAATTTGTTTCTCACTATTCTTTCCCATATCTTTTTTCAAATATATTTTATACTATATGGTTGAAGATTGGGATGAAATGTGAATGCTCTAAGCATTAAAACTAGACATGCCCCTATAAATGTCTGATAAACACTAGGGGCATGTTTGACTAAGCTTTTCAAAACAACTTATTGACTTATTGGCTTTTTGAAAAAGTCAGTATAGAGTGATTTATTGACTTATTGGCTTTTCCCCTTCACATACACTCTCATTGCCAAACATCATTTTGAAGCTTATGACTTTTCAAAAAGCCAATAAGCCAATAAGTTGTTTCAAAAAGCTTAGCCAAACATGCCCTAGGTTTGAGATAAAACACACACAAAAGTGCATACGTAAGATTTGCAAACTCTGTAATAACCAAACAGGTAATCAGTGGTTTTTGACCTTCCGACACCACATAATAATCTAAAGGCTTCGATGATTTTAACATGAATGAATACATCAAAAAAGCAACATCCACTCGTATGGTATGGTTGGCCTATTAATACCCACACCCACACCCCTCTTCAACACCACCACAAAATGACCACCTCACCGGAATCCGAGCATCCGATCAAGGCCTATGGTTATGCCGCCCGCGACACGTCTGGAATACTTTCCCCTCTCACCTTCTCCAGAAGGTATTCTTTTATCATTCATAGTTATGTTATTCACAGTTATGAGTTCATGTTGTTGATCATAATTATTGTATGTTTACAGGGCTACCGGGGAGAAAGATGTGAGGTTCAAAGTTCTTTACTGCGGAATCTGTCATTCCGATCTTCACTTTGTCAAGAACGAATGGGGATTTACCAACTACCCGGTTACTCCAGGGTACAATTTCCCTCTAACAGTTTTGTTTCGAACTTTTAGGCATTAATGGGATTATGTATTCTGTCTGATTTTAAAAAAGTAACACCTCAGTCTATTATTTATCTTTATATTACTTGTTCACCTTTGTTAATTAAAGTTGTGTATAATACAGGCATGAGATTGTGGGTGTGGTGACAGAAGTAGGAAGCAAAGTGGAGAAATTCAAGATTGGAGACAAAGTTGGGGTTGGGTGCTTGGTGGGATCATGCAGATCATGCCAAAGTTGTGCTTCTGACTATGAACAGGATTGCCTTAAGCAGGTATTTACTTATGGTGTCCCCAACTTTGATGGTACACAGACGTACGGTGGGTACTCCGATCACATGGTTTCAGATGAGCATTTCGTCCTCCGTTGGCCGGAGAATTTGCCACTTGATTCCGGTGCACCTTTGCTATGTGCCGGGATTACTACTTATAGCCCTCTAAGACACTTTGAATTGGACAAGCCTGGTACAAAAGTGGGTGTGGTTGGTCTCGGTGGGCTCGGTCATGTTGCTGTGAAGATGGCTAAGGCTTTCGGGGCGGAAGTTACTGTTTTTAGCACCACCTCTGCTAAGGAGCAAGATGCAATTGAAGGACTTAAAGCTGACCATTTTATAAACAGTAAAGACGAACATCAAATGGAGGTGATGACTTTTTTTTTGTTTGAAAATGTTGATACTTGATTTGCTAAGTTTTGAATTATGATTTATGTTAATAGGCTGCTAAGGGTACACTCGATGGCATCATCGATACAGTGTCCGGAGATCATCCAATTGCACCATTGCTTAATGCACTTACGCCCCATGGAAAGCTTGTTCTTGTTGGCGCACCCGAGTCACCACTTGAAGTAGCCGCATTTTCTTTGATCATGGGTAACAATTTTGAATTTTGTTTTGCTTTGCTTTTAGCTAATGCAAGCTGATGAAATTACCTAAAATGGCGAAATTTGGTTTTAACTTTTAACAGGGAGGAAGACTATTGCTGGTAGTAACATTGGTGGAATTAAAGAAACTCAAGAGATGCTTGATTTTGCGGCAGAGCATAGGATAACTGCTGATATAGAGATTATCCCGATAGACTACGTGAACACAGCGATGAAGAGGCTGTTGAAATCCGATGTAAGGTATCGATTTGTGATCGATGTAGGCAATTCTATTAAGGCTGGATAGGTTGATTCTTGAAGCCCTTAATGAATGTTCTATTTCTCGTAATAGTTTTATATATTTTTGACCATGTTGTTACAAGGAATTGAGAGTCTGGGTTAAGGTTGTATGCATTTGTTTAATTGTTTTGGAAGGAATTATCTATATTATCTATATATTAAAAAACCGTTCTTGTGAATAGTAACACTACTATATATTAAAGTGTAAAGTACAATTTTCGTCTTTATTTGTATCGAATTGTAATAGATACCCTTTAACTTCAATAATTACAGAGACAGTCCTTTATATGTAAAACTCATTATACCCTACGTCCTTTGGCCCTAACCAAGGCCTTACCTTCTTCAACGGATCACTCCATTGATTCAACATATTAAATAAAGAATAATTTATAAAATCTAATGTAAAACTTGAGGATCTACTTATAGTTTAAGTTACAGTCACAGTCCTTTATATGTAAAACTCATTATACTCTACGTCCTTTGGCCCTAACCAATGCTTTACCTTCTTTAACGGATCACTCCATTGATTCAACATATTAAATAAAGAATAATTTATAAAATCTAATGTAAAACTTGAGGATTTGCTTATAGTTTAAGGGGAACTAATAATAAATCTTATATTTTATATGTATATAATAAATAAAAATATTTGGGCTGATGTGGCATGATATTAGAGCTTCTCAATCTCCTTTTTGGCTCCAAAATTCCGGGTCCTAGTTTTTGTTAATGAAGCCCCGTTTTTAAACCCGGTCCACCCATTTTATTCGGATATCTGAATCTGACTATGGTTTCCGATCTCAACACAAATCACATTTCAAAATTCTTTTTCGCCACCTTCTGCTTCTCTCTCTGGCGAAGATGACGAAATCTGAATGATTCACCATCATTGTCGTCCTCCTGATTTGTTTTCTCTTTGCAAAACATTTTTGTGCAGTGGTTCTCCTTTAATATTGTAAACCCTAACAAGATCTTCTTCATTGCTTGAGACGCCATATTCCTATTCTTGCAACTATTGATAAGGTACTCTTCTTTCAATTTGACATATCATTTGATTACGTCCTTTGAGCAGCTACTAAATCCCTTCTTCTTATTTGGATTTGATTATCTCTTCCAATAAACTCGCAAATCAAATGAGATGTTCTCCTTCAGAATATTGGCGGAGGTCTGTTAAAATCGCAAATGTGAAGAAGATGTCCGTGCATTTTTTTGAACAATATTGTTTTAGATTAGGAATCCATTTGTTGATGTTGGTGTTATCGCTAGAATTCTAGAAGCAAGTTGGTTTTGCGGGTGTTAAATCTATACGAGAGGTAACTCTAAATATACCTCTAATGGTGCCTAAGAAGGTTCCATAAGGTCGCCCTCCTGTTACTCGTCGGACCGAACATGTTCGTTGCTTTGGAGAGTTTGCAAGCGTTGTGACTGTGACAACTCGAGTTTCCAAGATTCCATCTTCGCATTAATTGCACGTTAATTGTTTACGTTATTTGTTTCACAATTGTATTTGCAAAACTTGTTTGCTTTGTAATTGTACATGCTGGATTATGCTTGAGTTATGGTGTTTCTGTTTGATTAATGAATGTTAGAAACTTATTAACTGTTGAACTCATAAACCCACAATCAACGAAACCTTGTGAGCCACACACACACACACACCACGACGAAACGTATGGAGTTTCGTCAACACCCTCACGAAACTAGAGAGTTTCGTCATTCATCTTTCGACGAAACAGGGAGGGTTTCGCCATCTACACTCCGACGAAACGGAGGGTTTCACCGGCCCAAAATCGCGCCGAAGCCCAGTAAGGGCCCATTACGCTAACTTGGGTATAATTTCGTGAAAAGACTTCATGTCTCACACGGTTAGCAAGAATCGAAACCCTAGACTCTCCTAAACCTTCGATGGCAGTTCTCTTCCCTGCAACCTCTACTCTTTTGCTAAACCTATTCTAGGTGGTTCAACCATCCGATCTTACGGTTAGTGTACCCTTTTTATGATTAGATCGTTGCTAGGGTTTAATTTAATTGTTGGTACACTTGATTTCCATGATGTTATGGTTAGTCGTTTGATCTCGTTTACTTGTTGACTGATGATCATGTATGTCGAATTTTATATTGTATGATTTAGATGATGTTCGTAGATGGTGACTCGGATAAACTTATTATGATACGATTAAATAAAGTATTAAGATATAGTAAGAAACTAGTGTTCCATTGTTAACTTTTGAAAATGAATCTGATGCTTGTGATTGTATGCGAGTGGGTTCGTTGTTCATGTCGGTCGGATGCTAAGTATGGTAACCGTGTATAATGATTGAATGCTTGATTTCTGTATGATTGTATGATTGCTGTATGATGAAAATCGGCGATTAGGGTTTCTGGGTAATCATCAGTTACACGACGTAACTGACCTAATGGACGAAATGCCGATGTCGATGAAACCAGGGGGTTTCGCTGAGGGTAATCACGATGAAACGGGTGAGTTTCGCCGAAAGGATGCACGACAAAACTAGGGGGTATCGTCGAATTAGAAAACTGCACAGTAACTAAGTTTAATTCTGTTAGGAGATAACTGAGTTAGTTATGTGTCGTTAAATGTATCTCATCTGAATATGCGATTAACTGCTAAATGCTATGAGGCGTTTGTTACGTGAGCTATACTTTATGATCATGATTTATACGTGAACTACGTGAATATAAACTGATTGTGAATACGTGCATACCATAGGCTTTGACTGATTAATTGGAATCAAGTAATTAATCAACCGAGCAAACCAAGGTGAGTTCACACTCCTAAGACATGGGATTCCCGGTGGGTTGGGAATGGGATTGAATAACTACGACAGAACTCGTACATTCACCACTACTAGACTACTTACCACCGTCCTCGGATTGGGAAGGACGCCAGCGCTAAACCTACGTACCTGCTACGTACCACCGTCCTCGGATTGGGAAGGACGCCTGCGCAAAACCTACGTATTCTCATACGTACCTCTGTCCTCGGATTGGGAAGGATGCCTGCGCAAAACCTACGTATTCTCTTACGTACCTCTGTCCTCGGATTGGGAAGGACACCTTTAGATACAACTAGTCTAGTGAATTACAACATGGGAAGCCCCCACTAAATATCGTGAAAAGGTTTGGGAAACAAGGATACCAGTTAACACATGGTGTCACACCCCGATATTTCCACGTATTACCGATGGGCCCCGTGGGGGAGTATCGTGACGTAGTTGATATCGTTATAGTCAAACAACACAATATATAAATGCACAGCGGAAGCAAAAGATAGATTCATTTCAACCAAATAAAATTGTAATATCAAGTATTACAAATAGTTGAAAATAACCCACAGGTGGATCAAAATAAAGAGGAAACATTGTTCAACAGTTTTATGTCATCCAAGCTTGCGAGACTTATTGTGGATGCTAGGAGAAAGCCAGCCTATTACGAGTAGTACCTGCACTTAACCTTTTTGGGAAAATACGTCAGTTTACACTGGTAAATACAAATAACTGACTCATTTAAAAAGGATTAATAAAAATTGATTTGAATGCACGTGGCACAAACTTTTTATAACTTGGGATAATTATTTGAATATAATATTGTAAAAGAATTACATGTTCCTTAGGCGTTCAGTAGCCCGATCCGTAGACCGGGTTAAAGATTAATAGACACACCACATAATTTATTTATGCACTGACGGGTGTACGCCTACACCCCGTGCTCAGGTGGTGGCCATCTCGTAAGATGATGCCAAGGATATCCGGGACATGGTCATCAACCCCCCCAAAGGCTTTAAGCAAACAAAACATTTCCAAACGTTACATCTCAATGAATTAACCTCTATTCGATTAAAGATTCAATGCCCGTCCAAGCGGTATTTTATATACCATACCCCAAGCCCGTATAGGGAAAATAAGTTAAAAGTATTTACCTTTGCAAGTATCAATCACAAATAGCAAGTGCGTGTAGCTTTTACCAGGTCTCCTATTCTGGAACGAAGGTTTATAATAACCTATTAGAATCCTAACGGGTCTTTAATTATGCCTAAGCTTAGACCGGTTAGTTTTAAGGAAAAAATACGGTTCGAGCGCATGATTAAGCGAAGACCGGAATAGAATGTGATTTAGACCTGACAATTTTGAAGACTTGTATAATATGGGTAAACTAAACACATTATGGATTTTGAGGTAGAAATGATAAGGTCTGACCCGTTTAGGCTAATTTATGCAAACTAGTTACATAAACCGAACCGAACGCGAATAACGCATAACGGGTAATCGAATGAGTCACGAACAGGTTTCCTAAGTTAATATGCTTTAAATATGTTGTGATATCAGTAAGATACCTTCCATTATGCCAAAAACGAGTTTAATCTCACATTAAGCCCCGTAGGGGTATTTTGGTCATTTTAAAATTATAAAAGAGATTAAATATACTTCTGAGATACGGGTCTGAAATAATCAGTAAAACAACTTATTTTAATAAGTTACATCAGTTGGTGATAAGTCTTTTATGACAAAATGGTTTTAAACCTATACTATGTGTTTAATACGCGTAAAAAGCCGTTGTAAGCGATTTCCGGGTTATACAGGAAATCTGAGTTTTCTGATCAAGTTATAAAGTTCAAAATACTTCATTTATTATATAAAATCAGTAGCAATTGGATTGGTGTCAAAATATTATGTAAAACTCATTTTATGAACGAAAAGGGTATAATCGGTATTTACCGAATCAAGGCAACAACCTTAGGTTAGGATCAGTTTAAAATTAATTAAAAATCTTCAAAAATCTCAAAATATTATATTACATCAGTGGGTAAAAGGTTTGGTGTCAAAAATTGGGTTTAGATAGGCTTTATGCTAATGGCGCCGTTTAATTAATAAAAAGCGTTCTAATTACGCCATTGAGCATAACTCCTAATCTAGACCTCAAACTGATGTGAAAATTTAGGGACATGTTTATAAATCAGTAACAAAGATTATTGTCCTTTCACATTTCCAAAATTCTCGTTTTATGGTCAAAAGGGCATTATGGTCAACATTAAGCGATTAACGGAAACTTGTAAACGAATCGGACAAACAACGAACCAATCACAGAGGGTTATACCATCGTGTAATCTGGTCCTAAGGAAGCTCTAAGGCAATTCTAAACCCATCTAAATCGGGTCAGAACTGAAGTCAAAGAAAAAGTCAATTTTTTGCGACTTTCGGTTCCGAACCGGTCCTAAACTGAAAATTGTCGGGTCGGACATGCTTAGACATGTTCTTACATTGATTACCAATTTATATGAGTGGAAAAATAGGTTACACATCTTCTACATTGTTAATTATGCGTTAAATCGAAAATTAAGTTTCTGTTGACTTTTTCGGATTAAGTTTGACCCGACATTTGACCTGGTTAGAGCGGAAATTAGGGGGTGCCCTTTTAAGGGTTTAATGCCCACATAATTACCAACTTATAACAACTTTTAGTTTGACTAAAAACTGAACCATTAGTGATTAATCGTTAAGTCAAACCTTAATTACGACGGTTATACTTTAAGCTAATTAACTAAGTAAAACACGATTAAGGAAGGTTAAGGAAGCTTACCAAGGTCCTATGCACGACCAGTGATGCTTAGGGAAGGCTCTTGAGCTCCAGAAATGATCAGAAGTTGAGTTTGGAATGAATGATCAAAGTTGCAACAATGAGGCCTTTATATAGTGCCTTTGATTGCTTGTGATCATGACAAACAACTCTAGGATTGATCCCTGATCAATTACAAGTGTCCCTAGTGCCTAAGAACTAGTTTAGATTGCACATGGGAGTGAAAAACGGCAATGTAAGTCGGTTAAACTCGTTAAACAGGCTGCTGTTACGTTTTCTGTTACTGGGGCCGCCTTACGGACCGTAAGCGGAGGGTCTTGCGGTCCGTAAGAGCCTCTTACGGACCATAAGACCAGGTCCTTGCGGTCCGTAAGCCTTTACCAGAAGGCAAATTTTTGTAACCTTTCAAGCTTTGAAAGGGCAACTTAGGTATTACGATTTTGGGGCTTGAATTATCAGTATGGGACCTTTAGTTCATGCTTGAACAGTTATGACCACCTTGCCATGTTGTATAATTGTCTTGGATTCTTTTTGAAAGGCCATAAACGAAGATTCGTCAAACACAATTTCATAAGATCCCATATTTATAATTTGAATCAATTATTGCAAGCATTGACCGGATTAGGATGCTTATCAGATGTTTACAACACAGGTTAAGGTTTGGGATTTATACATAGGTCACTCAGAGGTATGTATTAACATGTCGTCGCTTTTAACCCCTCGTGTACGAATTTTATCATAACTTTCTCATACGATAACGAAACTTGGTGAAATTTTTATCATGCCTTCTAGTGAGCATAATTAATCGTTACAAAGCTCCGGATTTGTTAAAATGTCACATAGAGGTATACTTTAAACATGTTGGCACATTTAACCCATGTAGTTTGTAATCTCTCACTTTCTTTCACAATTGGCTTCGTTTGATCCTTGATTCATTCGTTTAAGGTTATAAACCTCAGGTAGGGTTATTGTAAAGTATATTCATTCATTGTTGACATTTTGAACCCTTATATTCACGTACTTTCCTTGTTTGTCAACTTTAGCCCTTCTAATCAATCCTTTACACGTTCAAAACCTATGACACGTGTCAATAAATTATAGGACGTGAATTTTCGAGGTGTTACATCCTCACCCCCTTAAAAGAAATCTCGACCACGAGATTTACTGAAACAAATGAGGGTACTTTTCTTTCATTGTGGACTCTACCTCCCACGTGTACTCGGGACCTCTACGGGCATCCCATTTTACCTTTACAATTGGCACATGCTTCCTTCGAAGCTTCTTAACCTGTCGATCCTCAATCGACACAGGTTTTTCCACAAATTTCAAGCTCTCATCGATGTGCACATCTGTATGTGGTATGACTAGTGATTCATCAGCCAGACACTTCTTCAGATTGCAGATGTGGAATACATTGTGAATACCACTGAGCTCTTCAGGTAAGTTTAACTTATAGGCAACTGATCAGACACATTCGATGATCTCGAATAGTCCTATGTATCTCGGGCTTAACTTACCTTTCTTACCAAATCGCATCACTCACTTCCAGGGTGATACTTTAAGCAACACTTTGTCACCTACCTCGAATTTCAGAGGTTTACGCTTTAAGTCTGCGTTGCTTTTCTGCCTATCCCTGGCAGCTTTCAGGCGGTCACGAATCTGGACAATTTTGTCCGTCGTTTCAAAGACTATGTCAGGTCCTGGCAGTTGGACATCTCCAACTTCCGCCCAACAAACGGGCGTTCTGCATTTTCTACCGTACAAGGCCTCGAAAGGCGCAGCCTTAATGCTGGTATGATAGCTATTATTATACGAGAACTCGATTAATGGCAGGTGGTTATCCCAACTACCACCTAAGTCAATCACACATGCACGTAGCATGTCTTCCAATGTTTGGATTGTACACTCACTCTGCCCATCCGTCTGAGGGTGGTAAGCCGTACTGAAATTTAAGCGCGTGCCCAAAGATTGTTGGAAACTTTTCCAAAAATGCGATGTGTATCTAGTATCTCTGTCAGAGATAATAGACACTGGTATGCCATGTAGCGATACAATCTTATCTACGTATAATTGGGCCAACATGTCGGAGCTATAAGTCTCCTTAATGGGTAGGAAATGTGCTGACTTAGTCAGTCTATCTACGATCACCCATATAGTATCATTTCCTTTCTTTGTTTTTGGCAACTTGGTGATGAAATCCATCGTCACCATTTCCCACTTCCAAGTGGGAAGTTCAGGCTGTTGTAGCAAACCTGACGGCTTTTGATGTTCAGCTTTAACTTGTGCGCACGTCAGACATTTGGCTACATAGGTAGCTATAGACTTCTTCAAGCCTATCCACCAAAAGTTTGCTTTCAAATCCTGGTACATCTTGTCAGCTCCAGGATGAACGGAATATTTAGAACTATGGGCTTCCTGGAGGATAACATCCCGAAGTCCTCCATAAACTGGAACCCATATTCGTCCATTTAACCTTAGGATTCCGTCCTTGCCATAGGATAACTGTTCTTCAGTTACTCCTAACTTTTCATCAGGATAGTTAGCTTCCAGCACAGCTTCCTTCTGCTCAGCTAACAACCTTTCGTTCAACCCATTCTTCATCTCAATTCTCTTGGCATTGATCCTTATAGGCTTCACCCTTTCCTTTCGACTCAAGGCATCGGCGACTACATTCGCCTTGCCAGGATGGTATCTTATCTCACAATCATAATCATTCAAAGTTTCCATCCAACATCGCTGCCTCATGTTCAAATCCTTTTGGTTAAACAGGTGCTGGAGGCTCTTGTGATCAGAACAGATCACACACTTGATACCATATAAATAGTGCCTCCAAAGTTTTAGTGCAAATACAACGGCACCCAACTCTAAGTCATGGGTGGTGTAATTCTTTTCATACACCTTTAACTGACGTGAAGCATAGGCAATAAACCTGCTTTTCTGCATAACCACACACCCCATGCCAGTGTGTGATGCGTCGCAGTAAACCACGAATTCTTCGGTACCTTCAGGCAATGTCAGTACAGGCGCATTGCTTAGCTTCTGCTTAAGGATATCAAAGGATTCTTGTTGCTTGGGTCCCCAGTTGAACTTAATATCCTTCCTAGTCAAAGAAGTTATGGGTGCAGCAATCCTTGAAAATTTTTCAATAAAGCGCCTGTAGTATCCTGCCAACCCCAAGAAACTGCGAAATTCTGTGGGCGTCTTCGACTCTTGCCAATTCATGACAGCTTCAACCTTAGTGTGATCTACTTGGATTCCGCGTTCACTAACCACATGTCCAAGAAATTGGACTTCACGAAGCCAAAATTCACATTTAGAGAATTTGGCATAGAGCTTTTCTTGATGAAGCAGTTTCAGAATGCAATGGAGGTGCTTCTCATGGTCGGCTTGGTTCTTCGAGTAGATGAGGATGTCGTCAATGAAGACAATGACAAATTTATCCAAGTAAGGCTTGCAGACGCGATTCATGAGATCCATGAATGCGGCAGGTGCATTAGTGAGCCCAAAAGGCATCACTAGGAACTCGTAATGACCATAACGAGTCCTAAATGCAGTTTTGTGTATGTCTTCATCTCTAACCTTCAGTTGATGATAGCCTGACCTTAAGTCAATCTTAGAGAAGTAACTTGCCCCTTGAAGTTGATCGAATAGATCGTCGATCTTGGGCAATGGATACCTATTCTTGATAGTGACCTTATTAAGCTCACGGTAATCGATGAACAGACGCATCGATCCATCCTTCTTCTTGACAAATAAGATTGGTGCTCCCCAAGGAGACGAACTAGGTCTAATGAAACCTTTGGCTAGCAATTCATCTAGTTGTGTTCTCAATTCCTTCATCTCTGTTGGTGCCAACCTATAAGGTGCCCTTGCTACTGGTGCTGCTCCAGGGATGATGTCAATTCTGAATTCTACTTGCCTATCTGGTGGTAAACCAGGTAGTTCTTCAGGGAAAACGTTGGGATATTCAGAAATGACGGGGATATCCTCAATCTTAGGCTTCGGCTCATCAATAGTCACTTGTGCCATGTAGATGACACAACCCTTCTTCAAACACTTAGAGGCCTTGAGCATAGACACTTGCTCAGGCAGTCCATACTGGGTATCTCCCTGAATGGTAAGTGATTCACCTGACGGAGTCTTGATCACCACTTGCTTCTTATTGCAGACAATCTGGGCCTGGTTATGAGATAACCAGTCCATACCCAAAACTATGTCGAAACCGGCTAATTTCAAAGGAAGTAGGGACAAAGGAAAAGAGTGGTTCTTAATGGATATGAAACATCCATCTAATATGGTTGAGACGGTTTCTAAGGTGCCATCGGCTAATTCCACCTCATATTTCACACTTAGGGTTTTAACAGATAAATTTTGAAACTTACAAAACTTATTATCTACAAATGATTTATCAGCTCCTGAATCGAATAGCACTCTTGCGTAAACATCATTTATAAGAAAGGTACCTGTTATCACATTGTCGTCCTGAACAGCTTCCTTTGCATCCATCCGGAAGACCCTTGCATTGGTCTTTTTCC
Organism: Helianthus tuberosus; assembly: GCA_030545235.1. Taxonomy (NCBI): domain Eukaryota; kingdom Viridiplantae; phylum Streptophyta; class Magnoliopsida; order Asterales; family Asteraceae; genus Helianthus; species Helianthus tuberosus. Next base: position 36,015 of record JARYGA010021306.1, read on the forward strand.
CATCCTCAGTCTTCTTTGCAAATTTTGGGCAGTTGGACTTGATATGCCCTTTTTCATTGCAGCTATAGCACGTAGCATCTTTGATTTTTCTTACAGTCTAGGGTCTTGTGCTCAGAAGACTTGCAAATTCCGCATGCCCTTGGCTGTGACTGGGATTTCGACTCAAGTCTGCACTTCCCGAAATGGTGCTTCTTACAGATTTTACATTTGGGTTTATCACCCGACTGCTGACCATCTTTCTTATATCTAGAACCTTTCTTGTGGTCATTGTTTCCCCTGTGCTTCTTGTCTGACCGTCGTGAATTGTCATCATCACGCTTCCTTTTCTCGGCATCCGTGTTCCTCGGCGATCTCTGCCTGACCGCATCCAGTGTGAGGGACAAGGATATATCAGCTGCAGACCTGAAAGCAGCTGGCCGAGAGGCTTTTGCACTTGCCTTAATCTCTGGGGCTAAACCCCCGATGAATCGAGCTATCCTCTTGGGTTCCGGCGTTACAAGGTAAGGAACCAACCTTGACATTGTATTGAAGCTGGTAAGGTAGGCTTGGCAGTCCAGGTTCTTCATAACCAAGGATAAGAAATCAGATTCAATCTTTTCTACCTCATGCTGAGGGCAGTAGTTTTCTTTAATCAACGTCATAAACCGATCCCATGTCAGATTGTACAATGGGATTTTCCCTGTAGCTTGGATCAAAGATCTCCACCAGGCTAGTGCCTCACCTTTGAAAGACTGAGACACGAATTTCACCACATCTTTATTAGCACAACCACTGATATCCACCACAGTATCCATTTCATCCAACCACGTCATGCAGTCTATAGCTCCTTTTTCCCCAGTGAAGTCCCTGGGTTTGCATGAAACAAAATACTTATAGGAGCAACCCTTATCACGGGGTTCCTGATTCGGTACTATCCTTTGAGATGGAGCACTCCTTTGGTTTGATGAGTGATGGGAATTACTGTTGTGAGCAGTGTGAGTTTTAGAGGGTGATTTAGAGTGTGGTGCAGATTGGGTCCTTTCATGGGTACCACTGGACTCATGGAACTGTCTATCCAAAGCTCGAGTAATGGCATTGTCTATCATTGCCTGCAGTTCTGCACCCGCTACGGTGATTCGGGTATTATCATGATTTTCCCTTGGGTGACTGTTGATCTCATCCGAGTCAGCCGTGGAGTTTGAACTGTTACATAAGATATTGACAATAATTTATTTGGAAGTTTATTATGGAATTGTCTTTTATGGAAATTCATTAACCATGGTACACATAGACCATATTTGGTTAATTTGTTAATCATATTTATTTAGGATTTTTTTTATAATTTATCCTAATTATAAAACAATAACAGTATGATTAGTGGCACAAAAGGCCTAGTCACAGGGACATTTTAAATCATAAGCCATGATTTCAAAGAATCGAGTCATTAAGGTTTGAACATAGTTCTTTACCTTTTTCTGACAGGGAGTCGCAGACTACTACTGTCTTTTGTCTTATATGACAATGAGTATGGCCCGTAGGCACTACATCACTAATGGATGTTTAATATGTGATCATCTTAATTGATGGTTTAAACCCATGAATTATAGATCATCAGGTTAGGATAGGAATCTTTTGAAGAAACCTATTATAAGAATGACGTGTGTCATTTTAACGAATCACGTCTACCCGGAGCGTTAACATGTTTTCAGTTGTTAACAGGGATTTGAATCTTTTAAACAGGTCTTACCATCTTGGCCAAATTTTATAATGACATGCAGGCTAGGTTATACCTTTAAGATTCTTATTTAATATTTAATAGGCAGATTATTTTTTAAAACGAATAATTTTTTCTTTATTTATTTCATATACTTATGCATATAATGAAAAATGAAATTCATAAACTTAACATTCCATTAAATATTACAAGGATTACATATTGCCCTAAACGGGACTTTAACAGAAATAACTTGCCCACGCAGGGGCTAAATCGATAATACGAGTCCTCGCAGGGACTGATTACTAAGCTAGATGTCCTCGCAAGGACTAAAAGACAAGTCCTCGCAGGGACTAAGGAAAGACAAGTCCACGCAGGGACTAAGTACATAGATAAATGTCCACACAGGGACTTGATTGAAATAAATAAATACAACAATACATATAGGGATTTAATGATCCCTCTTCTTCTTCCCCTTTAACAAGCTTGCTAGGCCCTTGAGGAATCCCCTGTTGTTCCTACGTTCTTCCTGAAATTCATGTTCCACCCGACTTAGTCTTTGGAGGATTTCCTCCTGTTCCGGTGGGGAAAATCGTGGTGGCTGCGACTGCTGCCGAATCGGAGGCCGAGCAGGTATTTGATACCCATGAGCTGGATATCCCACTCCCCAAGGGGCTCCATATGGTCCTTCGGGATGAAGGGCGTTGTAGTTTGCCGCTACAAGGTACGGGTCGGCTTCAACATAGTTATAATGAGTGTGAGCTGGCTGCTCAAACGGATTGTATGCCGTTGAACCGGCGTATGTAGGAATCGGGTTTTCAAAACCCACTGGTGGCGGCGGTGGTGCAACTCGTGCAGAATTCACCTCTGGAATTGGGTTTGAGGGCCCACCCATTTGTGGGTCTTCATGCAGTGGCGGGTAGTGACTGCCACTGGAGTGTTGTGGGGTGCTAAAGTGAAAACCCCCTCCTCGCGCGGATATTCTTGTGCCTGTTCTCCTATGCCTTGGTTGTTCTGGAGGTGCTAGTTGTACTGGCGGCGGTGGTGGCGGTGGCGTAACTGCCACGAATCGTGCATCCTCGGAGGGATCCTGCTGTTGCTGCTGCTGGTAAGGCGATGAATGGTGAGAGGGTGTAAAATACCACTCATACTGGTTGAACCTTGCTTGGTAACTGTCTGGACCACGGTAAGGTGATCCATGGAAAGATGATCCATCAGAGATTTCAATAGGGTGTGTGGGGGTTCCAGTCGGTGGTTCAACAGAGTCGGTGTCCTCATCCATATCCATGGCGTGATCGCCGGAAAAGTGATCCTCTGGTCCCAATGGGTTAAAACCCACTGGTTCTTGAATATAGTTTGCCGGATTAAACCGGCCCTGAAAGACAGGAGTGGGGTCGCCAAAGGAAAGGTGCGAAACGGACCGCTGCAATGGCAAGAAGGAATGGCGGGAGTCTTCGGGCTCGTTTTCTGAGTGCGGCCCAAAGGAGTGACGGTAAGGAGGCGTTGAGCTGTGCGAGACAGACCGTCTAGCGGGCTCCAAATGGTTCCTCCAATTCCCTTGAGGATCGGCACTCATTGTAGTAGAAGGGGTTCGCCGGTGTGAAGGCCCGGCCTCGTGATCGTTGGGGGCGGTGATTGGCCCCTTACCTCGTCCTCCTCTCCGGAATCTCGGTGGCATATTTCCTGTCAAACAATTAAAAGATACAACAAAGAAATATAAAGGACAAAGTTAAAATTAAAACAATTTGGATTATTCCTAAGTTCTTGTCTAGACTCGAAAATTTTAGGAATGTGCAATTGTGTAACTGAGATTAAACACAAAAGGCTAGTGTTTAATTCACTCAGTGTTGGCTCTGATACCAACCTATCACACCCCGATATTTCCACGTATTACCGGTGGGCCCGGTGGGGGAGTATCGTGACGTAGTTGATATCGTTATAGTCAAACAACACAATATATAAATGCATAGCGGAAGCAAAAGATAGATTCATTTCAACCAAATAAAATTGTAATATCAAGTATCACAAATAGTTGAAAATAACCCACAGGTGGATCAAAATAAAGAGGAAACATTGTTCAACAGTTTTATGTCATCCAAGCTTGCGAGACTTATTGTGGATGCTAGGAGAAAGCCAGCCTATTACGAGTAGTACCTGCACTTAACCTTTTTGGGAAAATACGTCAGTTTACACTGGTAAATACAAATAACTGACTCATTTAAAAAGGTTTAATAAAAATTGATTTGAATGCACGTGGCACAAACTTTTTATAACTTGGGATAATTATTTAAATATAATCTTGTAAAAGAATTACATGTTCCTTATGCGTTCAGTAGCCCGATCCATAGACCGGGTTAAAGATTAATAGACACAACACATAATTTATTTATGCACTGACGGGTGTACGCCTACACCCCGTGCTCAGGTCGTGGCCATCTCGTAAGATGATGCCAAAGATATCCGGGACATGGTCATCAACCCCCCCAAAGGCTTTAAGCAAACAAAACATTTCCAAATGGTACATCTCAATGAATTAACCTCTATTAGATTAAAGATTCAATGCCCGACCAAGCGGTATTTTATATACCATACCCCAAGCCCGTATAGGGAAAATAAGTTAAAAGTATTTACCTTTGCAAGTATCAATCACAAATAGCAAGTGCGTGTAGCTTTTACCGGGTCTCCTATTCTGGAACGAAGGTTTATAATAACCTATTAGAATCCTAACGGGTCTTTAATTAAGCCCAAGCTTAGACCGGTTAGTTTTAAGGAAAAAATACGGTTCGAACGCATGATTAAGCGAAGACCGGAATAGAATGTGATTTAGACCTGACAAGTTTGAAGACTTGTATAATATGGGTAAACTAAACACATTCTGGATTTTGAGGTAGAAATGATAAGGTCTGACCCGTTTCGGCTAATTTATGCAAACTAGTTACATAAACCGAACCGAACGCGAATAACGCATAACGGGTAATCGAATGAGTCACGAACAGGTTTCCTAAGTTAATATGCTTTAAATATGTTGTGATATCAGCAAGATACCTTCCATTATGCCCAAAACGAGTTTAATCTCACATTAAGCCCCGTAGGGGTATTTTGGTCATTTTAAAGATTATAAAAGAGATTAAATATACTTCTGAGATACGGGTCTGAAATAATCAGTAAAACAACTTATTTTAATAAGTTACATCAGTTGGTGATAAGTCTTTTATGACAAAATGGTTTTAAACCTATACTATGTGTTTAATACGCGAAAAAAGTCGTTGTAAGCAATTTCCGGGTTATATAGGAAATCTGAGTTTTCTGATCAGGTTATAAAGTTCAAAATACTTTATTTATTATATAAAATCAGTAGCAATTGGATTGGTGTCAAAATATTATGTAAAACTCATTTTATGAACGAAAAGGGTATAATCGGTATTTACCGAATCAAGGCAATAACCTTAGGTTAGGATCAATTTAAAAATAATTAAAAATCTTCAAAAATCTTAAAATATTATATTACATCAGTGGGTAAAAGGTTTGGTGTCAAAAATTGGGTTTAGATAGGCTTTATGCTAATGACGCCGTTTAATTAATAAAAAGCGTTCTAATTACGCCATTGAGCATAACTCTTAATCTAGACCTCAAACTGTTGTGAAAATTTAGGGAGATGTTTATAAATCAGTAACAAAGATTATTGTCCTTTCACATTTCCAAAATTCTCGTTTTATGGTCAAAAGGGCATTATGGTCAACATTAAGCGATTAACGGAAACGTGTAAACGAATCGGACAAACAACGAACCAATCACAGAGGGTTATACCATCGTGTAATCTGGTCCTAAGGAAGCTCTAAGGCAATTCTAAACCCATCTAAATCAGGTCAGAACTGAAGTCAAAGCAAAAGTGTAGGATCGTTTTTGGACCCGAACGAGTCTATCAGAAGAGTTTATCTCAACACGAAAGGCGGAAACAGACGTGTAGAGTTCAATTCAGCTAGATTTACTCTTTAAACTGTTGTATGATTGATTTCGTAACGTTTTACAACCTGACAACACTTCGGCAGCACTTCGTTGCACAAGCCAGAAAGTTACAAATGAACTAGACATGACCCATATTTATAGGCTAGGCTATTCCGTTTGAAGGTGACATGACATCCTTCAAACGGACACGTTCAAACGGACATACCTGTTCAAACGACACTTTCATATGATTACATCTTCAAACGAATGACAAATTCAAACGGTTCACCTAAAATCTTGTTTTGTCTTCATGTGATGATGCATATGATGATGTCATCTATATGATATCATCATCAATGATGATGACATAATCCTTGTTCCGAACCGCAATGAACCCGAGACTCGATATAAGACGAAGATGACAGATGTATGCACTAACAGACTCCCCCTCAGATGTTGACGAGTCTTAAGTGTCGAGTCTTCACAATCTTCAGTCTTTATCAGTCTAAACGCTCTTTGAAATATCTCACAATGAAAGCATCCTCAAACTCTATCTCCTTCTTCTCTTCAGCATCAACAGACTTCCCACGAACAATCTCTACTCAGATGTCTTCAGACTCCCCCTTTCGATATACTGGGATCGCAATCTGGCATGTTGAAATCACAAAGTCTTCAGGTATCGGAACCTGGCTCTCTATCATTCAAATAACCTGCACATTCTCTACCCAAAAATAATTTTTCACAAATTTAACCATTTGAGAAATTTAATTTCAGATTCCCTCTCAAATTTATCCAGAATGATTTATCATTAATAAAAACCTTAAATGACCACTTGTATACACATATTCAAAAACTTTTCTTATTTAAACACACTCTCCCAAACCAATTTTCATCATGTTTAGCACTTGGAATTTTGAAAATCAGCTCTCCAACATCCGTTGTCGAAAACCTTTTTGAATTTTTCAAAATTTATGCTAAAACACACTAAAAATCTTTTTGGATTTTTGAATGAAATGAAATGCAGTAAAAAAAATATTTACAAACAATATTTTGGTGAGTTTGTGTAAGAGGATCATATCAGTTATGAGACAAATCACTAACACCGTTAAGCTTTAAACATTTTAAGTTCTAAACGATTCACGTAGATTGACGACACTTAAACTCAATCTAAAAACTTTCGACAAGCTTACCGATACGTTAAGGTATATTTAATTTGCACTAAATTCTTATGGACCCCACGATCTCAGCATATCCCCTCATCATGCAATACACTGACTCAAGTAATTCCTTTAAACTTTTATCAACTGTGATTTGTGCGAAAACAAAGCAGAATGTTTAAACATTAACAATCTGGTCGATACTTCCGTATACGCAGAGAAAGTCCAATGTTTAAACAAAATAAGAAAAATAAAACAAGTTGAAGTTATTTAGGCTTTAACCACCAGATCGATACTCACGTATACGCAGAGGTGATCCAAAGCTTAAACGAAACACCAAGAAAATAAAGCAGAACGTTTAGGCAATAACATCCAGGTCGATACTCACGTATACGCAGAGGATGTCCAATGCTTAAACAAAATAAAGAAATAAAACAAGTTTAAATCTTTGCAAAATAAAATGCACAATCACAGTGATTTTTTAGCAAAGTTGTGAAAGTTCACAGACTTAACCAGTTTTATGTCTTTCGACATTCAGCGATTACCAAGCAGGCACACAGTCAAGAAGGACAAAACTAAGTACTATGCTTTCGACCATGTTTCCCACTAGAACTAGGCTTTTTGATTTAGATTTGTATCGTTATCGCAAATCTACTAGTCTAGCTGAGCCTATCGTCACATCTTTAGTGAGACCGTTTATCACATTTTTACTTTCCAATTCTTTAGCATGTTGTGATCGTCCACTGATGTACTATCATTTCCTCTTCTTCACAACAAAACTCGTTTTTCATTTTATCATGTTTTTGTCTTTTTCAAAATTTTCAAATGTTTTTGGATTTTCTGAAAAATTTACTCCCCCTAAAATGCAAACACATTTTAGGAAATTTGAAAAACAAACTATACAATAAACTTGACAACCGATATCGAATCACTTCACTTCGCCATCCACTTGGCATAAACAATCAGAACTCCCCCTCACAACAAACTATTTTCCCACTGATTTCAAAACACTTAAGTTTGTTTTAATCAAATGGTTTTTCCGGAAAATAAGTTTTGTTGATTGATTTTAACCACTTGTAGGTTAGGGATTTGGTTCATCATATTGTCTTTGAACCAGTTGTAGGAAAATGCAAGTACAACTTAATGTCCTTGATTTTACCACTTGTCAGTGTAAACCTTTGTACCAGTTGTAGGAATAAAACATCTACACAAAATCATTTTACCAATAAAAATGCCGATTCCTGCTTCACACTTACCAACCTGGAAGCTCCGGCAATTCACATTTAACCTGTAAAAATTTAATCATTAAACTTCTTTCACAAAAACAATTATCAAGAAGAATGCCGATTCCTGATCCACGATTACAAACTTGGGATCTCCGGCAAGTCAGGTTTTCAATGAAAGAAAAGGTCCACCCAAGCCTGACCAGCCTTGGGTGTTTCCAACTCCTTTTTAGTTGGGTTGTATGTTGCTTTCTTTGTAGCATAAAAGTCCTTTACCCCTATAACCTTCCCATCGATCATTTTTCCAAAAATTTTCTTTACATTCCCATTAAAAACTTTCTCAACATCAAATTCATTCTTTTCAGAATAAAATTGATTAGAGATCTCAAATTTCCCGACTTTTGATTTAAAATTCTCAGTCCTCAATGGTGGAAAATGAACATCATCCATTTTAGGAACTGAGTTTTCATCATTTTTAATCTTAGACTGTGGCTCATCTGACTTTGTGAAATCAGATTCATCGCCAGATTTTACCTCTGCTTTCTTAACAACCCAAGCTTGGTTATCAAGATTTCCCCTTTTCTTGTAAAACCTTTTTGAACATTCACCAACTTCATATGTTAAATTTTTAAACACTTTAAACCTTTCAGTTGGTGGTTCAGTTTTATCAACAACTATTTCTTTAAGTTTTTCTGAGACTCCATGTTTCGTGTTGGTTGATTTAGGACAATTCCAAGCAATATGACCAACTTCCTGACATCTATAACAGGTTCTAGTCTCCTTTCTCTGATTAGATCCATTCTTCTCAATTTGTCGGTTTTCAGCAATGAACTCTTTGTTCGATTGCCTCCAGAAAGAGCTTTTCTGTTCTTCCTCTGCAGTTGTCCCTGAAACAAATTTAACTCTGGAATTAAAATCTTTCATATATTTTTCATTTTTATGATTCTCGGGTTGTATGAAACCTAAACCTTTCTTTTTGAAATTTCCATTATGGTTTGGTTTCTTTTGATGACCTGGACCAAAACCTTTCTTTTTGTTTAAACGCTATTGAACTCTAGAAGTATATTTAGGTTTTGAAAATCCCATTTTATCTTTTATATCTGAAAACTTAACTTCTATCAATTTAAGAACTGTTTTGATATTTTCAATTTTCACATTTTTGATAGGATATTCCTCATCAGAATATAATTTGTCCGAGTCATTCAAAGTATATGCTACTTTGAATATTTCATCATTCAAATTAGATTTTGATAAAAGAAACTCTTTACTGTAAACCCGTTTTCCTGATGATTTTGGACTCTCGACAGACGAACTCGAACTTCTGGACTCAGACATTGACTCAGACTCCTCATCCTTATCCAACACCTGATCGACCATCTTTTTTATTAATTCGGACTCATGATCTGTGTCGGACGTTGTGAATGTGATATCAATGTTATCTGGTAATACATCAGTTATCTCGGACTCCAACTTAACATTGATTGCCTTTTTTACTTGTTCCTCATTTGGTTTTCTAGACGAATACCCTTCCCAAATCGGAGGCGGACACTTGTTATAACCGACACTCTGTTTCTTACCAGTATCCTTTTTCTTCTTTGACTTCTTTTCTTCATCTTTAAATGCCTCAAAACCTGCAACAGTAGGATAAATTCTGTCAATTAAGTAATCAGAACTTGTATAACTTCTTAGTAAACGTCTGATTCTTTCATTTTCAACTTTTTCACTATCCAACTCATTCTTCCATTTCGCACATTCTTCAATGTAAAAGTTTATTTCTTTCTGCTTCGACATCATTGTTGCATTCATCATCTTTAAAGCATTTTCTCTTTCAGTGTTAGTCTTTTGTAGACTATTCATAGTTCTGTTTAATATATCATATGATTCTTTCAAATTCTTGATATCAAACAGCAACTTTTCTTTCAACTTCTCTGATTCACTAAACCTCTTGTCTTTTTCTTCACATTTTTTGCAAGATACTGAACATGTAATACATGGTTTTGTGACTTCAACAATCTTTTCGACCTCCACAATATTCTCTACTTCCACTACCTTTTCCACTTCAACTATCTTCTCAACAATCTTGATTTCTTTCATTTCTTTTGCAGCTTTTCTCTCTTTGAGTTTCTTCAATTTATCTGCAAAATAAAATTCAAAACTGTCAGAAGATAAATGAGTTTTTCCAACATTTATCTGTTCAAGCTCTTCATCATCATCACTGCTTTCTGTTGAACTATTTTCAGAAGAAACTGATTCTTTATCTTGACTTTTCTCATCAACAGATAACACAGTTTTCCATTCCTTTATCAACTCTGGCTTTTGAACTATCTGAGCAATGAAAGCTTTAAGATTGGAATCAGCTGGAATGTATTTGTCCCAGCTAAAACCTTCTGCCACTTTCTCATCATCTTGATCAATAATGTCGTAATAAGCTCTCTTATTTGCATCTTCGATCATTTTCCCATGTGCAGTTTGTGAATCCTTATGTTGATGAGGTTGATTAGCAACCTGTTGATATATGGCTTTTCGATAGTAATCATCTTTTCCAAAAGGATTCTTTGCTCCACTAGTCTCCTGATTTTTGCACTCTCTTTTGAAGAGACCTTTCTCCCTGCATTTAAAACAAGTAACTTTAGATTTATCAAAACCTAAAGCTGAAAGATGAGCATCCAAAAAATCATTTCTTCCTGTAATCATTTTGAATTTTTCAGCTCTTCTTAGAACACTTGCTAAAGCCCATTTTAAATCCATAAGCTCTAATTCCTCTGCATCAATCTGGTCGTAATCTTCCTTTGTTAGCATTGGATTGCCAATTCTTCCAGCAAACAATCCTTCGTAAGATTCCAATGCAGTAACCAGCAATGCCATATGACTTTTCACAACTTCTTCTGAAAAATTCTTGTGACACTCTAGGTTTTCCCGAGCAAATATCTTATAATTTCATTGTGTGTATATATGATATTAAATGAAAGTTGTGTTATCTTCTTGTTCTATGTGAGTGTGTATATGTAGTATATATATATATATATATATATACTTGTAGTGGGCCGAGACCGCGAACCCGACTCGAGACCACTCGGTCTCGAGTAAACAGTTGGGCCGTTTGGGCCATACCCCTCCTTTAATGCATTCGGAACCCACTTAGGGTGCACCACCTCTTATAAGAACCTAAAACCCTCACACACACGCTCCTTTACACTCTCTCTCATTTCATCCTCATTCTCCCTCTCTCTAAAAAGCCTTAAACCCTAACAACCAAGCACCACCTCTTCCACCATCTCTCGGATTCAAACCAAGAACAACGGTTCAAGCTTGGGATCTCGTTTTGAAGTTTATTCATCGATTTCTTCATACTCTCACACCTTGATTCCTAGCCGGTTAGTGTCTCTTTTAGTTAAATTCATAAAAGTTGTTGTTTATTTATGATGAAGGTGCTCGCTTGATGTTATGAGTAGTATGTCTTACTTGATTTGAGTGATTAATAATGTTCCTTCATGTTGATATGTGATCGGGTTGGTAAAAGTATGATAGAGTAATGATGTGTTAAGGCCATTCAATGAGTTTTGATACATGACTAAGGTGCTATTTGATGCAATCATGAGTTATGTAGTAATGACAGTAAATGTTGCTGAAAATACTTTCAAAGTTGCATGCGTAGGTACTAGGATGACATATTTCCGGATCCGATTTGAATGTATATGCACAATGAATAGCTTGGCTATATGAACAACATGAATAGATGATGAATGTGCCTTGAACATTTGAAAAACCTGTTGTTTGATCTATTTTGATTACATTGTACACAAGAAAACATGTTGGTATAATTTGATAGGTTAGTACACAATTACATGAAATTGCAATTCTATTGGATAGTACGATCGGACAGGTTCTAGAAGGTCTGGGTCATCAGGTGTGCGAGTCGAGACCTCCTGTCTCGACTCGAGACCATCAAACTACAACTCGAGAACGCGTGATTGCGACTCGAGACCATCAAACTACAACTCGAGAACGCGTGATTGCGACTCGAGACTATACGTGACAACTCGAGACCAGACAAAGCAGACATCAGGAACTTGAAATCAGCAAGGTCTCGACTCGAGATCTCATGATCCCGACTCGAGACTGGACTTGAGACCTCCGAGATTGCGACTCATACCGGCATTACTCGAGATCTCATGGTTGCGACTCGCGACCGCACGTTCTCGAGTCGAGACCACCTTGTCTCGAATAGGCTGCTTGTCTCCGTTATTGGGCCAAAAATGTGTGGACTGTGAATACCGTTCTATTTGGATTCTGTGATGCTGTTAACTGTTAGTATGATCGGATGGGCCCAATAACACTTATGATTTGTATGATAGGTGTTGACGTTTACGGTTTAACTGCTACGTATTAGAATAGGCTCGATAACTTGCTGGATAATCATATGTTATGCATTCAATGTGTTAGCTATGTGTAGATATACGTGACTTCTTTGTACCCAAACCTAACCCAAAACTGGTAACCATGTTAGGACGTGGTGACCAGCTTGCTTGACCAAGTAAACTAAACTGCCGAGCAACCCAAGGTGAGTTCACAACTATTAAAGCATGCGTTCCCGATGGTTTTGGGAAACGGAAACTTAATCAACGCTATCCCCGCGTAAGGGATACAAACTTACTTTTCTTCCTTTGTTACTGGGAACAAACTTACTTACTTCCCTTGTTACTGGGAACTCTTGGTTAATTATTGTTTATACGGAATGCAACAAGCAACACTAAACGAAACTCTATCACTTAAGTCCCTACCATTTAATACCGATTAGTCGCCGGGGCCTGGCGAACGGGTTATTAGTTAATAGCGCTATTTAGGTGTAACCAGCCTCACACCGACCCTTGTTACTGGGAACGGGAGTGAACTAATGAACTCTGGCAAACCGTCAATGATGATAGAACATTGACAACGGGGCACTACGGAAACGTACGGTTAAGTAAGTATTCGGTATTGGAAAAACAGTTTAGTCGCTTAGCTATGGGGTAGCTCCCCATCGCATGTATAAACGGATAAATTAACTGGTGAAACAAGTTTTTGGTAATTAAAACTGGACAACTCGTGGACTCGCCAACATTTTTGTTGATACCCTACTGCATGCTTTGCAGGTACCCAGTGACTCAGGAGCTTGCAGCTTGGGAATGTGTAGTGGTCGTCTAACCCATGTGTTGGGTTCTAAATAATCTTGAACTATGAACTTTGTTTTTGAAACTGTTTGGTTTATGCTTCCGCTGTTTACTTGAACTTAAAACTTTTAAACCTTAAATGTTTACTAACTATTGTGGTTGGTGAACATCCTTACTATTAACCAATGCTCGGTATAATTGGTGGCTGGATCCTGGTCAGTTACGCCTCCAAGCGGTGGTATTCCGCATGTGGATTTTGGGGTGTGACAGATTGGTATCAGAGCCATTGGTTATAGTGAACTTGGTTTTAAAAAGAAGAAAGTCTTTTTGAGAAAAACCAGACTATAACCCGCGACTCGTGACGACACTACACTCCAAGGGCAAGACTCAGCATATTAGACCTCATAGCTCGGACTTGTGTTTACTTGCTTGTTTATCTTATGTTGACTGCTCTACTATACATACTAGTGTGCCTTACTAGATAGATACACATCTCTCTTCTATCTCATTCTCGCTACGTTACGACATCACACTCATACTGTGTTTTCTGGTTATGAAGACAATGAGTGGACGCGGAAGAGGAAACGTTAACATGACTCAGGCTCAGTTCACCAACTTGCTCAACACGGTGGCTGCAGCTTTCGCAGCTCACCCTGGAGGTAAACTCGTTGCTTTAGGATGTTTAGATCCTACCCCCACATCGTCTTTTCACCTCTAAACCTATTCGCTACACTTCTCACAACAGGTCAGCCTGCGCCTGCACAGCCACGTGTTTGTACTTTCAAAACCTTCATGGATGGCAAGCCTCTCCCTTTCAACGGCACTAAGGGTGCCATAGGCCTTCTGCACTGGATTGAAAAGGCCGAAGCTGTCTTTGCTGTCTGTGAGTGTCCCCCTGCTAATTGGGTTAAGTTCGCGACTGGTACGCTTGAAGGAAACGCGCTTTCATGGTGGAAAGCACAGATTCAGATGCTTGGTCTGGAAACTGCTAATGCTACTGCGTGGGAAGATTTCAAGGACATGATCAAAGAGGAGTACTGTCACAGGGATGACATCCACAAACTCGAGAACGAGTACTATGAGCTCAAGATGGTTGGATCAGAGATTGAGACCTACACCAAGCAGTCCAACGACTATGCTGCACTTTGCCCAAACATGTCACGACCTATGTATCGAAGGATCGAATTGTACATCAAAGGCTTGGTCCCAGAAATCCGGAGCCATGTGACCTCAGCTAACCTCAATACCATACAGCCCGTGTTTCGTCTTGCTCACAAACTCACCAATCAGGCTGTGGAGGAGGGCAAGTTGCCCAACAGGATCGGTACTACTGCTGGCACTTCTAGCGATAACAAACGAAAGTGGGATGGAAGTCAGGGAAAGGATGCTAACCCCACTCAGGCCCCAGTTCAACAAAGGAAGACTGAAAACAACAAAGGCCCTCAGCAACAGGGTGGTTATCGAGGAAACCACCCCAAGTGTAACAAATGTAACCGACACCACAGTGGGCCATGTGGCAAAGGTCAATGTCAGCGATGCAACAAGATGGGGCATGAAGCCAAAGACTGCCGAAGCCAGTTCCCAGCAAGGCAGAATCAGCATCAACCACAGCAACAGCAGCATCAAGGAAACAATCGTGAATGCTACAAATGTGGGGCAATAGGGCACATGCGAAAGGATTGCCCTCAGCTGAACCAGAATCAGAACAACAGCAATCAGGGTGCTGGGAACAATAACAACAATGCTGGAAATGGTGCAAGAGGAAGGGCTTTTGTGATTGGAGCTGGAGAAGCAAGGAATGACCCCAACGTTGTGGCGGGTAAGTTCCTACTTAATGATCGTTATGTTTCCGTACTATTTGATTCCGGAGCAGATGCTAGTTATGTATCCCTACGTATTAGTAAGAAACTAAGTCCACTCTTACGCCGTTAAGCTCTAAGCACATCGTTGAGATAGCTAATGGTAGAAACCTCGAGGCCTCACACGTAATACGTAACTGCAAATTAGAGTTGTCTGGTCAGACCTTTTGTATCGATCTCTTCCCCGTCATTCTCGGAAGCTTCGACGTCGTCATTGGTATGGATTGGTTATCCAAGCATCGAGCTGAAATCCTCTGCCAAGAGAAAGCTGTTCGTATCCCTCGTCCTCCTGGCAAACCCCTTATAGTTCAAGGCGACAAAAGCGGAGAAGTCACAGGCATCATTTCATTCTTAAAAGCCCAGAAGTGTTTACGAAAGGGGCACACCGCTATCTTAGCACTTGTTGCCGACACACAGAAAGAAGAAAGCAGGATTGAAGATTTTCCTGTTATACGCGACTATCCTGAGGTATTTCCTGAAGAACTACCCGGACTCCCTCCCCACCGTCAGGTCGAATTTCAAATCGAGCTAACCCCCGGAGCAGCGCCTATAGCTCGTGCACCTTATCGTCTAGCTCCCGCAGAACTCAAGGAACTTTCTACTCAACTACAAGAACTTCTGGACAAAGGTTTTATCCGTCCTAGCTCATCACCCTGGGGAGCCCCAGTGCTCTTCGTCAAAAAGAAGGACGGCACATTCCGAATGTGCATTGATTACCGCGAACTGAACAAGGTTACCATCAAGAACCGTTATCCACTTCCCCGTATCGATGACTTGTTCGATCAACTGCAAGGGTCGAGCTATTATTCCAAGATCGATCTGCGATCGGGTTATCACCAGCTGAGAGTCCGCGATGAGGATATCTCTAAGACGGCTTTCAGAACCCGCTATGGTCACTACGAATTCCTTGTTATGCCTTTCGGAATGACCAACGCACCTGCAATCTTCATGGATCTCATGAACCGAGTATGCAAACCCTACCTCGACAAGTTCGTAATTGTGTTTATCGACGACATCTTAATCTACTCGAAGAGTCAAGAGGAGCATGAACAACACCTGCGTCTTATTCTCGAACTCCTTCGCAATGAGCAACTGTACGCCAAATTCTCGAAATGTGATTTCTGGCTTAGAGAAGTCCATTTCCTTGGGCACATCGTCAATCAGGAAGGGATTCATGTTGACCCCGCTAAGGTCGAATCCATTAAGAATTGGCCTGTACCTAAGACTCCGACCGAAGTCCGCCAATTCTTGGGATTGGCAGGATACTATCTAAGATTTATCAAGGGATTTTCTAAGATCGCTCAACCACTTACGACCCTCACTCAGAAGGGTGTTGCTTACAAATGGAGTGATGCTCAGGAATCTGCCTTCCAGGAACTAAAGAAGAACCTTTGTAGTGCTCCTATTCTTTCCTTACCTGAAGGTACCGACGACTTTGTTGTTTACTGCGACGCTTCTATTCAAGGACTTGGTTGCGTGTTGATGCAACGCGAGAAGGTTATTGCTTACGCTTCGCGACAACTCAAGATCCACGAACGGAACTACACGACACATGACTTAGAATTTGGAGCTGTGGTCTTCGTGCTCAAGATTTGGAGACACTACTTGTACGGTACCAAGTGCATGATTTACACTGATCACAAGAGTCTCCAGCACATAATGGAACAAAAGGAGTTGAATATGCGGCAACGCCGATGGGTCGAACTCCTAAATGACTACGAGTGTGCAATAAAATATCATCCAGGCAAGGCTAATGTGGTAGCCGATGCCCTCAGCAGAAAGGAGACCAAACCCAAGCGTGTTCGTGCCTTACAGCTCACTATCCACTCGAACCTCCCTAATCAGATCCGAAATGCTCAGGCTGAAGCATTAAAAGCCGAGAACATCAGGGCTGAGTCCCTACGAGGATCGAGACAACGGTTAGAACAAAAAGAAGATGGTGCTTACTACGTAAACGGACGTATATGGGTCCCACTTTATGGGAATTTGCGCGAGCTTGTAATGGATGAAGCCCATAAGTCCCGTTACTCAGTACACCCTGGTGCGGATAAGATGTACCATGACTTAAAGACTACCTACTGGTGGCCTGGCATGAAAGCCCACATAGCAACCTATGTCAGAAAATGTCTGACTTGTGCAAGAGTCAAGGTTGAGTATCAGAAACCATCGGGCCTACTCCAACAACCAGAAATCCTGCAATGGAAATGGGAGCAAATTTCCATGGACTTTGTCACTAGCCTGCCTAGGTCTCAACGCGGGAATGACACCATTTGGGTAATAGTGGACCGATTAACTAAGTCTGCACACTTTTTGGCTATTAAAGAAACAGACAAGTTCTCTACTTTAGCAGAGGTATACTTAAAGGAAGTGGTTTCAAAGCACGGAGTGCCAACCTCTATTATTTCCGATCGAGACGTGCGTTTTACTTCTGAGTTGTGGCAAGCTATGCACAAATCTTTTGGCTCACGTTTAGACATGAGCACCGCTTATCATCCGCAAACGGATGGGCAATCTGAACGCACCATCCAAACCCTCGAAGACATGCTTAGGTCATGTGTGATCAATTTTGGCAAGAATTGGGAGAAGCACCTACCGTTAGTGGAATTCTCCTACAACAACAGCTACCACACCAGCATTCAGGCAGCACCCTTTGAGGCATTGTACGGTCGTAAATGCCGATCGCCTCTCTGCTGGGCGGAGGTTGGTGATAGCCAGATCACAGGCCCGGAACATGTAGTAGACACTACAGAAAAGATCGCCCAGATTAGGCAACGCATGGCAGCAGCTCGTGACCGTCAGAAGAGCTACGCTGATAAAGATAGGAAACCGCTAGAGTTCCAGGTTGGTGACCGGGCTCTACTTAAAGTCTCTCCCTGGAAGGGTGTGGTTCGTTTTGGAAAACGGGGCAAGCTAAATCCGAGATATGTCGGACCCTTTGAAATTACCGAAAAGATCGGTAAGGTCGCTTACAGATTGAATCTGCCTGAAGAACTGAGTGTTGTGCACAACGTCTTCCACGTGTCTAATCTGAAGAAGTGTCGGTCAGATGAAACACTCATCATTCCTTTCAAGGAACTTACTATTGACGAACAGCTACACTTTACTGAGGAACCGATTGAGATCGCGGATCGTGAGATCAAAACCCTCAAACGTAGCCAGATACCTCTCGTGCGAGTTCGTTGGAACTCACGCCGTGGCCCAGAGTTTACCTGGGAGCGGGAAGACCAGATGAAGCGCAAGTATCCCCAGTTGTTCCCAAATGAAACTTCCAGCACTGAAGCTACAGCCGAATTTCGGGACGAAATTCCAAGTTAACGGGGGGATGATGTGACACCCCGTTGAAACGTTCTCACTTACACTAGCTTGTCAGTGGCTGCCTTAACTTTCGGGACGAAAGTTCTTAGAACTTGGGGATAATGTGACACTCTAGGTTTTCCCGAGCAAATATCTTATAATTTCATTGTGTGTATATATGATATTAAATGAAAGTTGTGTTATCTTCTTGTTCTATGTGAGTGTGTATATGTAGTATATATATATATATATATATATATATATATATACTTGTAGTGGGCCGAGACCGCGAACCCGACTCGAGACCACTCGGTCTCGAGTAAACAGTTGGGCCGTTTGGGCCATACCCCTCCTTTAATCCATTCGGAACCCACTTAGGGTGCACCACCTCTTATAAGAACCTAAAACCCTCACACACACACTCTCCTTTACACTCTCTCTCATTTCATCCTCATTCTCCCTCTCTCTAAAAAGCCTTAAACCCTAACAACCAAGCACCACCTCTTCCACCATCTCTCGGATTCAAACCAAGAACAACGGTTCAAGCTTGGGATCTCGTTTTGAAGTTTATTCATCGATTTCTTCATACTCTCACACCTTGATTCCTAGCCGGTTAGTGTCTCTTTTAGTTAAATACATAAAAGTTGTTGTTTATTTATGATGAAGGTGCTTGCTTGATGTTATGAGTAGTATGTCTTACTTGATTTGAGTGATTAACAATGTTCCTTCATGTTGATATGTGATCGGGTTGGTAAAAGTATGATAGAGTAATGATGTGTTAAGGCCATTCAATGAGTTTTGATACATGACTAAGGTGCTATTTGATGCAATCATGAGTTATGTAGTAATGACAGTAAATGTTGCTGAAAATACTTTCAAAGTTGCATGCGTAGGTACTAGGATGACATATTTTCGGATCCGATTTGAATGTATATGCACAATGAATAGCTTGACTATATGAACAACATGAATAGATGATGAATGTGCCTTGAACATTTGAAAAACCTGTTGTTTGATCTATTTTGATTACATTGTACACAAGAAAACATGTTGGTATAATTTGATAGGTTAGTACACAATTACATGAAATTGCAATTCTATTGGATAGTACGATCGGACAGGTTCTAGAAGGTCTGGGTCATCAGGTGTGCGAGTCGAGACCTCCTGTCTCGACTCGAGACCATCAAACTACAACTCGAGAACGCGTGATTGCGACTCGAGACCATCAAACTACAACTCGAGAACACGTGATTGCGACTCGAGACCATACGTGACAACTCGAGACCAGACAAAGCAGACATCAGGAACTTGAAATCAGCAAGGTCTCGACTCGAGATCTCATGATCCCGACTCGAGACTGGACTCGAGACCTCTGAGATTGCGACTCATACCGGCATTACTCGAGATCTCATGGTTGCGACTCGAGACCGCACGTTCTCGAGTCGAGACCACCTTGTCTCGAATAGGCTGCTTGTCTCCGTTATTGGGCCAAAAATGTGTGGACTGTGCATACCGTTCTATTTGGATTCTGTGATGCTGTTAACTGTTAGTATGATCGGATGGGCCCAATAACACTTATGATTTGTATGATAGGTGTTGACGTTTACGGTTTAACTGCTACGTATTAGAATAGGCTCGATAACTTGCTGGATAATCATATGTTATGCATTCAATGTGTTAGCTATGTGTAGATATACGTGACTTCTTTGTACCCAAACCTGACCCAAAACTGGTAACCATGTTAGGACGTGGTGACCAGCTTGCTTGACCAAGTAAACTAAACTACCGAGCAACCCAAGGTGAGTTCACAACTATTAAAGCATGCGTTCCCGGTGGTTTTGGGAAACGGAAACTTAATCAACGCTATCCCCGCGTAAGGGATACAAACTTACTTTTCTTCCCTTGTTACTGGGAACAAACTTACTTACTTCCCTTGTTACTGGGAACTCTTGGTTAATTATTGTTTATGCGGAATGCAACATGCAACACTAAACGAAACTCTATCACTTAAGTCCCTACCATTTAATACCGATTAGTCGCCGGGGCCTGGCGAACGGGTTATTAGTTAATAGCGCTATTTAGGTGTAACCAGCCTCACACCGACCCTTGTTACTGGGAACGGGAGTGAACTAATGAACTCTGGAAAACCGTCAATAATGATAGAACATTGACAACGGGGCACTATGGAAACGTACGGTTAAGTAAGTATTCGGTATTGGAAAAACAGTTTAGTCGCTTACCTATGGGGTAGCTCCCCATCGCATGTATAAACGGATAAATTAACTGGTGAAACAAGATTTTGGTAATTAAAACTGGACAACTCGTGGACTCGCCAACATTTTTGTTGATACCCTACTGCATGCTTTGCAGGTACCCAGTGACTCAGGAGCTTGCAGCTTGGGAATGTGTAGTGGTCATCTAACCCATGTGTTGGGTTCTAAATAATCTTGAACTATGAACTTTGTTTTTGAAACTGTTTGGTTTATGCTTCCGCTGTTTACTTGAACTGTTATTTGAACTTAAAACTTTTAAACCTTAAATGTTTACTAACTATTGTGGTTGGTGAACATCCTTACTATTAACCAATGCTCGGTATAATTGGTGGCTGGATCCTGGTCAGTCACGCCTCCAAGCGGTGGTATTCCGCACGTGGATTTTGGGGGTGTGACAATTCTGCCCATTTTGAAGATGCAATGCCACATTGCACTGAATCATATGTCCATTACCAACATTTTCACTTTGAACACTTGGAGGATTAACACTTGAAAATCCACTAGTGTTGACTGAACTTTGATTGACTGATCCAGATAATTTCCTGCACTAAACACGGTTTGGATCTTTGGACTAGCTTCAACAGTTTGAACATTTCCTTTGTAGTACAGTTTGATATCTTGTTGATGACTTGAGCTGTTCATTCTTGCAATCTTCTGCTGTTCTAGATCCTATGCCTCAAGTTTTTCAATAAACTGTCCGATCGACAATCTACTAAATTGTCCAGAATTCTTTAGAATCATGAGGTATGTACCCCATTCCTTTTGTGGTAACGCATCAGCAAGCTTTTCAACCCATTATGTTGGAGTTTTAGTAATCTTCAACTGAGACATAGTGCGCACAAGATGGCAGTATCTCTCAATGAGAGCCTTTGTAGTCTCACCAGGCATACTCGTAAACAAGTTAAACTCTTTTTTCAACAATGTTGTTTTACTCTGGAGCGTCTCTGTACTTCCTTCGAATTTCTTCTCAAGTGCTTTCCAAATCAAAAACGCATTTCCATCATGCTGAAGCAAAACAAATATATCCTCTTTGATAGCTTGTTGCAACAGACTTATCATCATTTTCTCTCCTTTATAACTTTCTCTCTCAATGTCTGAAAACTCCGAAATAATTTTATCAACCTTCATAGCAGTCTGTGGTCTAATGTATTCTGTTTCAATGCTTTCCCAAGCTCTTAGATGGTTTGCCTGAACCCAATTCTCAAAATGATTCTTCCATCCATGATACTCCTCAATTCCCATAAGTTTCGGGGGTTTTTGCAAAGTTCCGGTTTCGTTTTCTGCATTCATGTTTTGAGCAATGGAAGCTGGAGTAGTCGGAGTTGTAGCAAAAGCATTGTAGAATTCAGAATCCATGTTTCGGATTTTCAAAGTTTACAAAACACAAACTTTCTTGTTTCAAAAATACTGGTCTCTAATGAGCTGTATCACCTTGTAAAAACACCTGACAAACAAATAAATGATCAGTTTAAACTGACTGAATACGTAAAAGTATTAATGAAATCAATCTAAGACTCGTGTCGAAGATTTGTGGACTTGTTTAATGAATTCCGCAAACTGAATGAATGAACTAGATCAAATGGGCCACAAAATATGGGCTTCCAATGGGCCGCAAACAATGAAATTCACTTGGGCCTGAAAATGATTTGGGCCGAAGAACTTTGTTTATACAATATTATCACATGTACTTTAATCAATATCTGACATTATTATCTTTCAAATATCTTTGATTGGGCCGCTTGGTCTATATAATGTTGAAACTTGGGCCGAATACCGATAGGATTGATACACTTTAATTTTTCAACTTAATTCTGATTGTGCCACGATATGAATCACATAGGTTGGATTAAATCTGGTAGACAACTCTATTACCCAAGTTAATTCCAATTGGACCTCACAATCCACTTAGCCGACAACAAATTTGACTAAATTGTTTGAATCTTAGGCTGATAAACTTTGACCGAGAATAAGACTTTATCAAGTCTAGTGTATCACGTGACTTGCCAGTTCATTAGTTCTCTGACCATTTCCAAAAAATAACTATCTTTTATGATAAATCAATTCTATCCGACAAACCAAATATCACATGTAATCACACATGTTTCTGATCACCTCGTGTAGACTGACACAATACATGTGATTTCTTTTACCAATATGCTGACAACTTCATTTAATGTATCACACAACTCGATGCATTTTTCACGTGAAGAACAATTCAAACGGACAGTGTTTTCAAGCGGTATGTCAAACAGAATTACTTCTTCAAACGGGATAGCACAACTTTTCAAACGAGATGGCTGCTTTCAAACAAAATATTCAAACGGAATACCCGTTTCAAACGTTCAGTTCAAACGGACCATATATTTCAAACGTAATACCATGCATTTTCAAACTAGATGTCAATTTTCAAACGGAAATACTAGGCTTCGTTCAAACGAAATCCAGTTTTCAGTCCATTTTTACCACTTTTACTTAGAGTTTAGATCTGATATTCTCAAGGGTTTGTTAAAACAACATTACGCACACATTGTGAAAGTTTTAGCCGATTTTAACCGTGAAAAATTGTTCAGTTTTGAAAAGAAGGTGTAGAAGTTAGAAAAAACAGCTGAATTGGTATGAACTCTTCCTCCTGAGCTCTGATACCACTTGTAGGATCGTTTTTGGACCCGAACGAGTCGATCAGAAGAGTTTATCTTAACACGAAAGGCGGAAACAGACGTGTAGAGTTCAATTCAGCTAGATTTACTCTTTAAACTGTTGTATGATTGATTTCGTAACGTTTTAGAACCTGATAACACTTCGGCAGCACTTCGTTGCACAAGCCGGAAAGTTACAAATGAACTAGACATGACCCATATTTATAGGCTAGGCTATTCCGTTTGAAGGTGACATGACATCCTTCAAACGAACACGTTCAAACGGACATACATGTTCAAACGATTACATCTTCAAACGAATGACAAATTCAAACGGTTCACCTAAAATCTTGTTTTGTCTTCATGTGATGATGCATATGATGATGTCATCTATATGATGTCATCATCAATGATGATGACATAATCCTTGTTCCGAACCGCAACGAACCCGAGACTTGATATAAGACGAAGACGACAGATGTATGCACTAACAAAAAGTCAAAGTTTTGCGACTTTCGGTTCCGAACCGGTCCTAAACTGAAAATTGTTGGGTCGGACATGCTTAGACATGTTCTTACATTGATTACCAAGTTATATGAGTGGCAAAACAGGTTACACGTCTTCTACATTGTTAATTATGCGTTAAATCGAAAATTAAGTTTCTGTTGACTTTTTCGGATTATGTTTGACCCGACATTTGACCTGGTTAGAGCGGAAATTAGGGGGTGCCCTTTTAAGGGTTTAATGCCCACATAATTGCCAACTTATAACAACTTTTAGTTTGACTAAACACTGAACCATTAGTGATTAATCGTTAAGTCAAACCGTAATTACGACGGTTTGACTTTAAGCTAATTAACTAAGTAAAACACGATTAAGGAAGGTTAAGGAAGCTTACCAAGGTCCTATGCACGACCAGTGATGCTTAGGGAAGGCTCTTGAGCTCCAGTAATGATCAGAAGTTGAGTTTGGAATGAATGATCAAAGTTGCAACAATGAGGCCTTTATATAGTGCCTTTGATTGCTTGTGATCATGACAAACAACTCTAGGATTGATCCCTGATCAATTACAAGTGTCCCTAGTGCCTAAGAACTAGTTTAGATTGCACATGGGAGTGAAAAACGGCAATGTAAGTCGGTTAAACTCGTTAAACAGGCTGCTGTTACGTTTTCTGTTACTGGGGCCGCCTTACGGACCGTAAGCGGAGGGTCTTGCGGTCCGTAAGAGCCTCTTACGGACCGTAAGACCAGGTCCTTGCGGTCCGTAAGCCTTTACCAGAAGGCAAATTTTTGTAACCTTTCAAGCTTTGAAAGGGAAACTTAGGTATTACGATTTTGGGGCTTGAATTATCAGTATGGGACCTTTAGTTCATGCTTGAACAGTTATGACTACCTTGCCATGTTGTATAATTGTCTTGGATTCTTTTTGAAAGGCCATAAATGAAGATTCGTCAAACACAATTTCATAAGATCCCATCTTTATAATTTGAATCAATTATTGCAAGCATTGACCGGATTAGGATGCTTATCAGATGTTTACAACACAGGTTAAGGTTTGGGATTTATACATAGGTCGCTCAGAGGTATGTATTAACATGTCGACGCTTTTAACCCCTCGTGTATGAATTTTATCATAACTTTCTCATACGATAACAAAACTTGGTGAAATTTTTATCATGCCTTCTAGTGAGCATAATTAATCGTTACAAAGCTCCGGGTTTGTTAAAAGGTCACTCAGAGGTATACTTTAAACATGTTGGCACATTTAACCCCAGTAGTTTGTAATCTCTCACTTTCTTTCACAATTGGCTTCGTATGATCCATGATTCATTCGTTTAAGGTTATAAACCTCAGGTAGGGTTATTGTAAACTACATTCATTCATTGTTGACATTTTGAACCCTTATATTCACATACTTTCCTTGTTTGTCAACTTTAGCCCTTCTAATCAATCCTTTACACGTTCAAAACCTATGACACGTGTCAATACATTATAGGACGTGAATTTTCGAGGTGTTACACATGGTTATGAAACAAACTTACGATTTCTGAAACGAACTCAATAACTGAACAAACAACTGTGAACTCGCTCAACTTTGTTGTTGACTAGTTGTTACATGCCTTGCAGGTTGTTAGATACTCATGGAGCTTGCACAGGGAGGCGCGGTCGTTGTGGGACATGGACAGTGTGTGTCATGTTAAAAACATTTTATCATTTCGAACTTAATACTTATAATGGGTTTTTACATTTATGCTTCCGCTAAACATTTAACTATGCTTTTGTTTGAACACCTTTCATATTGTGTGGTTGAATTTTATTTATTACTTACAATGTTCAATATGATTGGTGGCTCGATCCTGGTCAGTCACGCCTCCAAGCGGTGATACTCCGCGTGTGGATTTTGGGGGTGTGACAGATTGGTATCAGAGCCATTGGTTATAGTGAACTTGGTTTTAAAAATGGGGAAACTTTTGGGATAAAACCAGACTATAACCTGAACAGTGCTCAACGATCCACAACGACGCTTCGCTCCACGTGCAAGACTCGACATTATAGGTGATATGATTCATGTTTATATTGCTTACTTGTTAATTACATAGTACATTGCTCATAGTATGCTTAGATAAATGTAACAACTATTGCTTGAAACACATGCGTGCTTACTCTCTTCTGTCATCGCACTTTCGCGAACCTCTCTCACTCATGTTTCCTTTGGTATGAAGATCATGAGTGGACGTGTCAACATGACTCAAGCCCAGCTGACGACTTTAATCAACGAACAAGTTGCTGCGGCACTTGCAGCCGCCCAAGCAGGAGGTATACCCTGCAGTCGCAACTCACTCTAGGATCTTTAGATCCTACCCTCATAAACCAACTCTTGTGTTTAATTTTGACCTGTTTTTATATACGCAACAGGTCAGCATGCTCAGCCACCTATGTGCACGTTCAAGACGTTCATGGACTGTCGTCCTAGTACTTTCAGTGGCACTGAAGGAGCCGTAGGACTCCTCCACTGGTTCGAGAAGCTCGAATCGGTCTTCGAAATGTGTGAATGCCCTGAGGCTCGTTGGGTGAAGTATGCCACTGGTACCCTCGAAGGCACTGCGCTGACTTGGTGGAACGCGCAAGTTCAAATGTTAGGGCTGGCAGCTGCTAATGCCACCCCATGGAACGACTTCAAGGAACTGATCAAGCGAGAATACTGTAATCGTGATGACATCCACAAGCTGGAAGTGGAGTTCTTTAACCTGAGGATGATGGGGTCATAGATAGAGGCGTATACGAAGCGATCCAACGAACTGGCAGTGTTATGTCCAACTATGGTGGATCCTCCCATCAAGCTTATCGAGCTGTACCTCAAAGGCTTAGTACCAGAGATTCAAAGCCATGTGACTTCTGCTAACCTTTCTACCATCCAGGATGTTACTCGTCTTGCTCATCGTCTCACAGACCATGAAGTGGAACAGAACAAGCTGCCTAAGCGTATAGGTGCTACTGCTACTACTACTTCTGCTATCCCCAGTGACAACAAACGAAAATGGGATGGAGCCTCCAGCAAGGGTTCGACTACAGTTCAGTCCCAGGCACAGCAGCGAAAGATTGATGACTACCAGAGTCCTGGTCAGCAATCTTCTGGTAGTCAAGGGCAGGGTGGATATCAAGGAAACCACCCAAAGTGCAACAAATGCAACAGGCACCACAGTGGTCAGTGCAACAAGGGACGTTGTCAGAGGTGTCTCAAGATGGGTCAGGAAGCCAAGGATTGCAGGAGCTCACGGCCTGCAAATCAGAATCGTCAGCAGCAACAGCAAGCACCGCAGAATCAGCAACAGCAACAGGGCAACAAGGGATACTTCAAGAGACACTGCCCGCAGTTAAATCAGAATCAGAACCACAAGCAAGGAAACGGGAATAATAATGGGGGCAACAATGGGGGAAACAATGATGGCAACGGTGCCAGGGGTCGAGTGTTCGTGCTGGGTCAGGGTGACGCAAGGAATGATCCTAACGTAGTGATGGGTAAGTTCCTTCTCGACGACTTTTACGTTACTGTTTTATTTGATTCGGGTGCCGATACCAGTTATGTGTCTCTAAAAGTTAGTCAAATGCTTAAACGCACACCAACACTTTTGAACACCAAGCATGTCGTAGAGTTAGCAAATGGTAAAAGCCTAGAGGCTACGCATATAATTAAGGGTTGTAATCTCGTTTTAGCGGGTCAGACCTTCTCCATCAATCTTATTCCTATAGTTCTGGGTAGTTTCGACATTGTCATTGGGATGGATTGGTTATCCCAACAGCAAGCAGAGATCCTGTGCAAGGAAAAGATTGTTCGTATTCCCCGTTCTGGCAAATAACCTCTCGTGATTCAAGGCGACAAGAGTGGTGCTGTTGTGGGCATCATCTCTTTCCTAAAGGCCCAGAAGTGTTTACGAAAGGGCCACACTGCTATTTTAGCACTTGTTACTGACGCATCATCAAAAGAGAAGAAAATAGAGGATATTCCAGTAGTACGTGACTTTCCTCAAGTGTTTCCCGAGGAATTACCTGGTATTCCGCCTCATCGTCAGGTTGAATTTCAAATCGAGCTAACTCCTGGAGCAGCGCCAATAGCTCGTGCACCTTATCGTTTAGCTCCATCAGAACTTGAAGAACTGTCCACTCAACTACAGGAGCTCTTGGATAATGGTTTTATTCGTCCTAGCTCTTTGCCTTGGGGAGCTCCAGTATTATTTGTGAAGAAGAAAGACGGTACTTTCAGAATGTGTATTGACTACCGCGAACTCAACAAGGTGACTGTAAAGAATCGCTATCCACTTCCGCGTATTGATGACTTGTTCGATCAGCTACAAGGGTCGAGCTACTACTCGAAGATTGATTTGAGATAAGGCTACCATCAGCTGAGAGTCCGAGACAAGGACATCTCCAAAACAGCATTCATGTCACACCCCGATATTTCCACGTATTACCGGTGGGCCCGGTGGGGAGTATCATGACGCAGTTGATATCATCATAGTCAAACAATACAATATTTAAATGCACAGCTTTGACTTGCGCACACGTCAAACATTTAGCTACATAGGCAGCTACAAACTTTTTCAAGCCTATCCACCAGTAGTTTGCCTTTAGATCCTGGTACATCTTATCAGCTCCAGGATGAACGGAATATTTGGAATTGTGGGCTTCCTGGAGGATAACATCTCAAAGTCCTCCAAAAACTAGGACCCATATTCGTCCATTCAATCTCAGCATTCCATCTTTGTCATAGGATAACTGCTCCTCAGTTACTCCTAGCTTTTCTTCAGGATAGTTAGCTTCCAACACAGCTTCGTTCTGTGCAGCTAACAACCTTTCGTTCAGACTATTCCTTATCTCAATGCTCTTGGCATTGATTCTTATTGGCTTCACTCTTTCTTTTCTGCTTAAGGCATCCGCAACCACATTTGCTTTACCTGGATGGTATCTTATCTCACAGTCATAGTCATTCAAAGTTTCCATCCAACGTCGTTGCCTCATGTTTAAATCTTTCTGATTAAACAAGTGTTGAAGGCTCTTGTGATCTGAATAGATCACACACTTGGTTCCATACAAGTAGTGCCTCCATAGTTTTAGTGCAAATACAACGGCACCCAGCTCCAAGTCATGGGTGGTGTAGTTCTTCTCGTGCACCTTTAACTGTCGTGAAGCATAGGCAATAACTTTGCCTTTCTGCATGAGTACACAACCCATACCAGTGTGTGATGCATCACAATACACCACGAATTCTTCTCTTCCATCGAGTAATGTTAACACTGTTGCATTGCTCAACTTTTTCTTCAGAATGTCAATGGATTCCTGCTGCTTAGGGCCCCAATCAAACTTAATCTTCTTACGTGTGAACGAAGTTAGGGGCGCAGCAATCCTTGAGAAGTTTTCGATAAATCGCCTATAGTATCCTGCTAGTCCAAGAAAGCTGCGAATCTCAGTAGGCGTCTTTGGCTCTTGCCAATTCATAACTGCTTCTACCTTAGCGGGATCCACTTGGATACCACTCTCACTTACCACATGTCCAAGGAATTGGACTTCTCGAAGCCAAAACTCGCACTTCGAAAATTTGGCGTAGAGTTTCTCATGATGTAGAAGTTTAAGAATACAGCGAAGATGTTTCTTATGGTCAGCTTGGCTTTTCGAGTAGATGAGGATGTCGTCAATGAAGACGATGTCAAATTTATCCAAGTATGGCTTGCAGACGCGATTCATGAGGTCCATGAATGCGGCAGGAGCATTAGTGAGCCCAAAAGGTGTAACACCTCAGAAATTTACGTCCAATAATGTATTGACACGTGTCATGGGCCTTGAATATGTGAAAACATACTTTAGAGGGACTAAAGTTGACAAACAGCGAAACTATGTGAATACAAGGGTCCAAAGTGTCAACAATGGATAAATAGGCTCTAAAATAACCCTACATGATGTTTATAATATAAAACGGATAAATCATGGATCATACGAAGCGAAATATGAAAGAAAGTGAGGAGTTACAAACTACAGGGGCCAAACGTGTCAACATGTTGAAAATATACCTCTGAGTGATCTTTTGGCAAACCCGAAGCTTTGTAATGATAAAATATACTCACAAGAGCATGTGATAAAAATTTCATGAAGTTTCGTAAACGTATGAGAAAGTTGTGATCAAAACCGTACAAGAAGGGTTAAATACGTTATCGTGAATTTCGTGACTTTTCGGGTAAGCGCAAAGTGAACCGAGGACTTTGCCATGTTTATAAAAGTCCCAAGGTTCATAAAAAAATCAGATTTCAAGGGTTTAGAGTGCAAATAAATAGCCTAAACACGTTACAATAGATCTGGGACTGAATTGCAATTGAATAAAACATGTTTACCTGTTCTGCACATGTACGCGGCCCGCGTACATGGTCCTCGCGGCCCGCCTGCCAGCGCCCAGCGACAAACAAACCTGCAGGTGCCAGTTCTGAGTCTGTTCTCGGTCATTTACAGCTGTTTTCGACTAAAGGAGCTCCCCAATCGAATTACATGCATTCTAGGACACTTGTACTCTTCCTACAACATCAGAAAACACCTGTAACATCCTCAATTCAGATCCAATGTGTGATATAAGGCACTTGTAGTAGTAAACATATGAACACTTGAACTTCAAAAATTCATAAGACCTTTCCTGGAGCTCTCTGGACGCCAAGGCTGCTTCATAGTGATCTCTAAGCTTGTTTAGGACCATTGTAAGTGTTCATATCATTCTCTAATTCGTGCTAGCTTAGTATATTAACCGAAAGTCAAACTATCGTAAATTACACTTGACTTTATGATTAAACGAGTTTGGCTCTGTCATTTCTCAAATTGGAAGTACCTACATGTTGGTATTTATGTGTGTAACAAACCCCTAAAAGGGTATTTTCAGATTCACACTCTAAGCATGTTAATTGTCGAGTCAAAGCATTTCTTAAAAAGTCAACAGAATGTGTTTTTGCAAATTTAAGCATGATTAGTAATGTAGGCTACATGCAACCTGTTTGATCATCAAAATAACTTTATAAATAATGTAAGAACATGATCAACTCGACAATTTTCAGTTTAAACCCGAATCGGAACCGAAAGTCGCATAAATTGACTTTTTCTTTGACTATCGGTTCGGATCCATCCATGCATGTTTGAGATCTGTATTAGAGCATATTTTGGACCAATTTTTATATAAGTTTAATTCTCTGAGATTTTACAACTTGGTTCAACACTTATCTGATTCGTATGCATGTTTCCGGTTTATGCTTAAATATGACTATTTTGCCCTTTTTGCTATAAAACGTGATTTTTAAAAAAGTGAAAGAGTAGAAATAATGGTTACTGATTTACAAATTTGCACCGAAAATTTGATATCAGTTTGAGGTCCAGAATAACAGTTATGCTCATTATCGTAATTTGCAAGCTTTATGTTACATAAACGGCATAGTTAGCGTATAACCTACTTAAACCCACTTTTTGATACCAAACTTTTTACCCACTGATGTTATATAATATTTTGGGATTTATAAAGATTTTTATTAAATATTTGGCTGAGCATAACATAGGTCTTTAAGCTAAATTCGGTAAATACCGATTTTGCCCTTTTAAGCCATAAAATGAGTTTTACAAATCCTTTTGACCCCAAACCTTTTTCTACTGATTTTATTTGTTAAATAAATTATTTTGAGCATTCTGGAAATATAAAAATATCAGCTTTCTTTTGAAAACCCGGAAACGGCTCTAAATCGCCATTTTAAGCGTTTTTAACGCCTAGTATGTACTATAACCATATTAAACATATAAGGTTGATACCTACTGATGTTCTTAGCATATTTTTATAAAATAACAGTAAGTATAAATTTTTGAGCTCAGATTTCCAGTTTTGACATTTTTAGCCCTTGTGAAATTACCGAAATACACCTAAGGTGCATAGTTTGGTTTTAAATGATAAATTTCATACATAGGTCATACCCTACTGTTATAATATGTTAAATTAAGTATGTTTGCTGTACAAACCAGACCTGTAACTCAGATTTCTAATTTAACTCTTTTATAATCTTTTAAATGACCAAATTGCCCTTATGAGGCATAAATTGTGTTTAAATCCGTTTTGGGCATAATAGGAAATAACTTACTGATATTATATCATATTTATAGCATATTATCTCTGGGAACTTGCATATGACTCTTACGGCTACCCGTAACGCTCTTTTTGCGTTCGGTTCGGTTTATGTAACAAGTTTGCATAAATTGACCGAGACGGGTCGAACATTATCATTTTTGTCTCAAAATCCAGAATGTGTTTAGTATACCCATATTATACAAGTATTCAAACTTGTCGGGTCTAAATCACATTCTATCCGGTCTTCGCTTAATCGTGTGTTTGAACCGTTTCGTCCTTAAAACTAACCGGTCTAAGCTTAAGCTTAAATAAAGACCCGTTAGAAATCTAATAGGTTATATTAAACCTTCGTTCCAGATTAGGAGCACCGGTAAAAGCTACCTGCCTTTTTGCTTGTTGAGATAAATACTTACCAAGGTAAATACTTTTAACTTATTTTCCCTATACGGGCTTGGGGTACGGTATATAAAATACCGCTTGGTCCGGCATCGAATTCTATAATCGAATAGAGGTTAAATTTTATTGAGATGCCTTGTTTTGAATGTGTGTTTTATTGCTTAAAGCCTTTGGGGGGTTAATGACCATGTCCCGGATATCCTCGGCATTATCTTACGAGATGGCCACGATCTGAGCACGTGGTGTAGGCGTACACCTGTCAAGTGTATAACTCAATATTGTGGTGTGTCTATTGATCTTTAACCCGGCACGAACCGGGCTACTGAACGCACAAGTAACATGTAAATCCTTTACAAGATTATATAACATAATTATCCCAAGTTATAAAATATTTTGTGCCATGAGCATTCAAATCAATTTTCAATCATTTTAAAAATGAGTCAGTTAAATTGTATTTACCAGTGTAAACTGACGTATTTTTCCCAAAAGGTTAAGTGCAGGTACTACACGTAATAGGCTGGCTGTCTTCTAGAGCGTCCACAATAAGTTTCGCAAGCTTGGACGACAATAAACTGTTGAACAATATCTTATTTTATTTTGATCCGCCTGTGGATCCGTTTCAACTACTCGTGATATTTAATATTACATTTTATTTAAAGTTGAAATGAATCTATCTTTGCTTCCGCTGTGCATTATTATATTGTGTTGTTTGTCTATGATGATACCAACTACGTCACTATACTCCCCACTGGGCCCACCGGTGACACGTGGAAAATAGGGGTGTGACAGGTTGGTATCAGAGCCAACTCTGAGTGAATTAAACACTAGCCATTTGTGTTTAATCTCAGTTACACAATTGCACAATCCTCAATTCTCGAGTCTAGACAAAGAACTTAGGAAATTTTCAAATTTTTGTTTAATTTTCTAACCTTGTCTTATATATATTTTGTTGTATTACTTGATGTTTTTGACAGGTTCACGAAAATGCCACCAAGAATGAGAGGTAGAGGCCGAGGAGCATATGTAGCTCCAAATGACCATGAGGCCGGACCATCACACCGGGGAACACCTTCGGATCCTCGCCGTACTGATGCTCAAGACCTTTGGAGGTCTTTCACCGAACCAGCGAGGCGCTCAGTCTCGCTAAGCACCTCTCCATCGATCCCACATTCCTTTGGGCCTCATTCGGAGAATGAGCCCCACAACTCACACCAGTCCTATATACCTCTCCAAGGACATCAATCACCTTTTGACAACACATCACCCGTCTTTCATGGTCAGTTCAACCCTGATGACTACTTAGAGGCAGCAGCAGTGGGTTTTAACCCACTTGGACCAGAAGACCATTTTTCGGGTGGCAACCCGATGGACATTGACGAGGATACTGATCCTGTCATGCCACCCTCCGGAACACCGAACCACCCCATCGAGATTTCTGATGGGTCACCTTTCATGGGATCGCCTTACAATGGTCCCGATAGTTATGAGGAGATGTTCAAACAGTACGACTGGGTGTATACCCCCAGTAATCATAACTCTCCTTTGCACCAGCCCCATCACTCTCCTCTTCACCAATCTTACCATAACTCCCCTCTGCACCAGTCATACCACAACTCTCCTTTGCACCTGCCTCACCACCAGCAGCAGCAGAATCCTTCCGAGGATTCTCGATTTGTAGCAGTCACTCCGCCAGCAGCAGCACCTCCACTTCAGCCTCCCTCGCCTCCGAGGCGAAGGAAACTACAGTGCGAATGTCCGCACGAGGAGGAGTGTGTATCAGCACCCCTCCACTTTCGAGTGGCAGCCGGTACTCACCGGTTCATGAAGAAACAAAGATGGGTGAATCTTCAAACCCCGTCTCTGAAGTAGTAACTGCGCCAGTCGCACCACAGCCACCACAGGGTTTTGGAGACCCAATCCCCGCTTACACTGGAGCTGCAACATTTAACCCCTTCGAGCAACAGTTTCCCACGGGTTACAACTTTACGGAGGATCCATACTGGATAGCAGCAAACTCCAACACTTTCCATCAAGAAGCTCCCTACGGAGGTCCCTGGGCTACGGGACCCTCGACCTATGGGTACCCATCATATGGGTATCAGCAGTCGCAGCCTCCTCAACCTCCTTATTATCAACCGCAGCCTTCTCAACCCCCGCACTATCAGCAACCACCTCAGGCACCGGCGATGTCGCCGCCCCAAATGCAAGAAATCATTAATGAGATACAAGGGGTGTGTCAAGAGATGCAGGATGGGTTGTAGCATGAACGAAGGCGTAGACATGGGATGTTTAAGAAGTTAATGGATCTGATTAAGGGGAAGAAAAAGAAGGATCGTTGAATCCTTTGTTTGTTGGTTATTTTAGTATGTTACTCATGTCCCTGCGTGGACATTTAATTATTTCAGTACTCTACCCCTGCGTGGGTATTTCTTTCTGTTCTGCCCCTGCGTGGGCATATCTTTTATTTAACCCCTGCGTGGGTTTGTTGTTTTGGTTATTTGGCCCCTGCGTGGGCATATGATTTATGAAAAAGACCCGTTTAGGGCAACTTGTACTGTTTTAATTTTTATTTGAAATGGTTAATTTAAATTTTTATTTTAAATTATGTGCATAAACATAGAGTATGAATAAATGAAAAATAACATTTAATATTTTGATGTACCATTTCGATAATATAATAAGAATCTTAAAAGGTAAAAACTAGCTGTTATGTTGTCATAAATCTTGCTAACATGGTAGAACCGTTTAAAAAGATTCAAAATCTCTGTTAACATCTGTAAACATGTTAACATTCTTGGCTAGTGTGATCCGTAAAATCACACACGCCACCCTTTTTATAAATTATCCAAGTTTAATATTTCTATATATAATTGGTTGTGACATAATGCCTACGGGTTATAATTAATGTCATATAAACCAAACGGCAGCTGTAGTTTATACACTCCCTGCCAAGAAAAGGATTGATTTGTATTATTTATTCAAAATTTTAATCCTATAAGATCTAAATTTGTAATTTGGAAATTTGTCTACGTGACTAGGCTTATTATGCCAATATTATATTTCATTCTAAAAAAAAAAGATTAATAGTAAAAATCCTGAATGAAATTATTAAATTAACTAATATGGCTTTGTTTACCATGGTTAATAAATCGTTAAGAATGATAAGATTGTTTAGATTTCTAAATAGACCTTGTCCATATTTTTATGTAGCAAATTAAAACTACATGGCTAAGTCCGAAGAACTAAACAGTCGTCCGGCACAAAACCCTGAAAATGCTCAGATGTTAGTAACTGGTGCGGAATTGAAAGCACTAGTGAATGATGCTGTAGTTGAAGCACTAAACAGACAATTTAGTGAAGCAAGCGGGACCCGAAGTAGGACCCGAACCGCATCACGTTGCAAGCCGAGAACGCACTCAGAGGCTCATAGCAAACCGCCCTCTCAGAAGGAGGTACCTAAGAAAGATAAGCCAAAGAAGTATGATGAGGATCATCACTCCTCTAACCAAAACAGTGTCCCGATAAAGAAGATCAAGCAGAAACATGAATCGCACAGTAAGTCCTGTACTTATAAATACTTCGTCTCATGTAAACCCAGAGACTTTACTGGGGAGAAAGGAGCGGTCGACTGCATGACCTGGTTAGACGAAATGGATACAGTTGTAGATATCAGCGGGTGTGCTGATCGGGATGTAGTGAAGTACGTATCCCAATCGTTCAAAGGGGACGCACTAGCGTGGTGGAAATCTCTCTTACAAGCTGCCGGAAAGGCCACACTTTACAGTATGTCATGGGAACAGTTCGTGGCCCTTATTAAAGAGAATTTTTGCCCGCAACATGAAGTTGAAAGGATCGAGTCAGACTTCGTATCTTTGGTGATGAAGAATCTAGACTGCCAGGCATACCTCACCACTTTCAATACTCTATCTCGGTTGGTTCCATACTTGGTAACCCCAGAGCCGAGAAGGATTGCCCGTTTCATTGGGGGTTTGGCCCCTGAGATTAAAGCGAGTGTTAAGGCATCGAGGCCTACAACTTTCAGATCAGTAGCTGATCTATCTCTCTCTCTCACCCAGGACGTAGTCAGGTTGAGAGCACTTAGGAACTCGGAAGAGAATAAGAGAAAGCGTGAGGACGATACCTCACGGAGATCGGAAAAGAGACACCGAGGAAATAACGACCACAGGAAAGGGTCGGGATCTAAGAGGGATGGGCAACAGTCGGGGGAGAAGCCCAAATGTAAAACTTGCAAGAAGAACCATTTTGGGAAATGTCGTTTTGAGTCAAAATCGCAGTCCCACACGAGACCATGTGGAATCTGCAAATCTACTGATCATACGACTTTGAAGTGTAAGGGTCTGAAGGATGCAACATGTTACGGTTGCAACGAGAAAGGGCACATTAAGTCTAATTGCCCAAAGTACGCTAAGAAAGCCGATGATGGAAAGAAGACCAATGCGAGGGTCTTCAAGATGGACGCTAAGGAAGCAGTGCAAGATGACAACGTTATTACAGGTACTTTTCTTATAAATGATGTTTTTGCTAGAGTCTTGTTTGATTCTGGAGCGGATAAGTCTTTTGTAGATAATAAGTTTTGTGAGTTGTTAAAATTGCCTGTAAAAGCCTTAAGTGTGAAGTATGAGGTGGAGTTAGCTGATGGAACAATAGAAACAGCCTCAACTGTTTTAGATGAATGTGTTATATCCATTAGGAATCATTCTTTTCCTTTGTCCCTACTTCCCTTTAAGCTCGCCGGCTTTGATGTAGTTATAGGCATGGATTGGTTATCGCATAACCAAGCCCAGATTGTATGCAACAGGAAGCAAGTGATAGTCAAAACTCCATCTGGGGTGTCACTTACCATCCAAGGGGATACACAGCATGGATTGCCTGAACAAGTGTCCATGCTCAAGGCATCCAGATGTATGCAGAAGGGCTGTGTCATTTATATGGAACAAGTTACTATAGACGAGCCAAAGCCTAAGATTAAAGATATCCCTATCATTTCGGAATATCCTGAAGTTTTTCCCGAAGAACTACCTGGTTTGCCACCAGATAGGCAAGTGGAATTCCGGATTGACATCATCCCTGGTGCTGCACCAGTAGCGAGAGCACCTTATAGGTTAGCACCAACGGAGATGAAGGAATTAAGGACGCAGTTGGATGATCTGTTAGCTAAAGGTTTTATTAGACCTAGTTCGTCTCCTTGGGGAGCGCCGATCTTATTTGTCAAAAAGAAGGATGGATCGATGCGTTTGTGCATCGATTACCGTGAGCTCAATAAAGTCACTATCAAGAATAGGTATCCTTTACCCAGGATCGACGATCTGTTCGATCAGTTACAAGAAGCAAGCTACTTTTCTAAGATCGACTTGAGGTCGAGCTATCATCAGTTGAAGGTCAAGGATGAAGATGTACACAAGACAGCGTTTAGGACTCGTTATGGACATTACGAGTTCCTAGTGATGCCTTTCGGGCTCACTAACGCACCAGCCGCATTCATGGATCTCATGAATCGCGTCTGCAAGCCTTATCTGGATAAATTCGTCATCGTCTTTATTGACGACATCCTTATTTATTCGAAGAACAAAGCTGACCACGAGAAACACCTTCGTTGTATTCTCAAACTTCTACACCAAGAGAAACTTTACGCCAAATTTTCGAAGTGCGAGTTTTGGCTTCGAGAAGTCCAATTCCTTGGACATGTGGTAAGTGAGCGTGGTATCCAGGTGGATCCCGCTAAGGTGGAAGCAGTCATGAATTGGCAAGAGCCAAAAACGCCTACTGAAATTCGTAGCTTCCTGGGTCTAGCAGGATATTATAGGCGTTTCATCGAAAACTTTTCAAGGATTGCTGCGCCCTTAACCTCGTTGACACGTAAGAAGGTTAAGTTTGATTGGGGCCCTAAGCAGCAGGAATCCTTTGACATCCTGAAGAAAAAGTTAAGCAATGCGCCAGTGTTAACATTGCCCGATGGTATAGAAGAGTTTGTAGTATATTGTGATGCGTCACACACTGGCATGGGCTGTGTACTCATGCAGAAAGGGAAAGTTATTGCCTACGCTTCACGACAGCTAAAGGTGCACGAAAAGAATTACACCACCCACGATTTGGAGTTGGGTGCCGTTGTATTTGCATTAAAACTTTGGAGACATTACTTATATGGAACCAAGTGTGTGATCTATTCGGATCACAAGAGCCTTCAACATTTGTTTAATCAGAAGGACTTGAACATGCGACAAAGACGATGGATGGAAACTCTAAATGATTATGATTGTGAGATAAAATACCATCCAGGTAAAGCAAATGTAGTTGCTGATGCTTTAAGCAGAAAAGAAAGAGTGAAGCCAATAAGAATCAATGCCAAGCGCATCAAAATCAGGAATAGTTTGAACGAAAGGGTGTTAGCTGCACAGAAGGAAGCTGTGTTAGAAGCTAACTATCCTGAAGAAAAGTTAGGAATAACTGAGGAGCAGTTATCCCGTGACAAAGACGGAATGCTTAGATTGAATGGGCGAATATGGGTTCCAGTTTATGGAGGACTTCGAGATGTCATTCTCCAGGAAGCCCACAGTTCCAAATATTCCGTTCATCCTGGAGCTGATAAGATGTACCAGGATCTAAAAGCAAACTACTGGTGGATTGGTTTGAAAAAGTCCGTAGCTGCTTATGTATCTAAATGTTTGACTTGTGCGCAAGTCAAATCGGAACACCAGAAACCGTCAGGGTTGTTACAACAACCTGAAATTCCTACATGGAAGTGGGAGATGGTGACAATGGATTTCATCACCAAGTTGCCAAAGACGAGGAAGGGAAATGATACTATATGGGTCATAGTAGATAGACTGACGAAGTCAGCACATTTTCTACCCATCAAGGAGACTTATAGCTCCGATATGTTAGCCCAGTTATACGTTGATAAGATTGTAGCTTTGCATGGAATACCTGTGTCTATTATCTCTGATAGGGATACTAGATACACATCGCATTTTTGGAAAAGTTTCCAACAATCCTTGGGCACTCGTTTAAATTTTAGTACGGCTTATCATCCTCAGACTGACGGTCAGAGTGAGCGTACTATTCAAACTTTGGAAGACATGCTACGTGCATGTGCGATCGATTTGGGTGGTAGTTGGGATAAGAACCTACCACTAATTGAATTCTCCTACAACAATAGCTACCACACCAGCATAAAAGCTGCGCCTTTTGAGGCCTTATACGGTAGAAAGTGTAGATCGCCTATTTGTTGGGCAGAAGTTGGAGATGTCCAGCTATCAGGACCAGAAATTATTTTTGAGACGACGGACAAGATTGTCCAGATTCGTGATCGTTTGAAAGCTTCCAGGGATAGGCAGAAAAGTTATGCGGATCCAAAGCGTAAAGCTTTTCACTTCGAAGTAGGTGATAAAGTGTTGCTTAAAGTATCACCCTGGAAGGGGGTGATGCGATTTGGTAAGAAAGGCAAGCTAAGCCCGAGATACATAGGACCTTTCGAGATTATCGAACGTGTCGGGTCAGTTGCTTATAAGTTAAACTTGCCTGAAGAACTTAGCGCTATCCATAATGTGTTCCACGTCTGTAATTTGAAGAAGTGTTCCGCTGATGAACCACTGGTTATACCGTATACGGATGTACATATAGATGAAAGCTTGAAATTTGTGGAAAAGCCGTTGTCGATTGAAGACCGAAAGGTAAAGAAGCTTCGAAGGAAGCACATACCTATTGTTAAGGTCAAATGGGATGCCCGAAGAGGTCCCGAATACACGTGGGAGGTAGAATCCAAGATGAAAGAAAAATACCCTCATTTGTTTCAGTAAATCTCAGGGTCGAGATTTCTTTTAAGGGGGTGAGGATGTAACACCTCGGAAATTTACGTCCAATAATGTATTGACACGTGTCATGGGCCTTGAATATGTGAAAACATACTTTAGAGGGACTAAAGTTGACAAACAGCGAAACTATGTGAATACAAGGGTCCAAAGTGTCAACAATGGATAAATAGGCTCTAAAATAACCCTACATGATGTTTATAATCTAAAACGGATAAATCATGGATCATACGAAGCGAAATATGAAAGAAAGTGAGGAGTTACAAACTACAGGGGCTAAACGTGTCAACATGTTGAAAATATACCTCTGAGTGATCTTTTGGCAAACCCGAAGCTTTGTAATGATAAAATATACTCACAAGAGCATGTGATAAAAATTTCATGAAGTTTCGTAAACGTATGAGAAAGTTGTGATCAAAACCGTACAAGAAGGGTTAAATACGTTATCGTGAATTTCGTGACTTTTCGGGTAAGCGCAAAGTGAACCGAGGACTTTGCCATGTTTATAAAAGTCCCAAGGTTCATAAAAAAATCAGATTTCAAGGGTTTAGAGTGCAAATAAATAGCCTAAACACGTTACAATAGATCTGGGACTGAATTGCAATTGAATAAAACATGTTTACCTGTTCTGCACATGTACGCGGCCCGCGTACATGGTCCTCGCGGCCCGCCTGCCAGTGCCCAGCGACAAACAAACCTGCAGGTGCCAGTTCTGAGTCTGTTCTCGGTCATTTACAGCTGTTGTCGACTAAGGGAGCTCCCCAATCGAATTACATGCATTCTAGGACACTTGTACTCGTCCTACAACATCAGAAAACACCTGTAACATCCTCAATTCAGATCCAATGTGTGATATAAGGCACTTGTAGTAGTAAACATATAAACACTTGAACGTCAAAAATTCACAAGACCTTTCCTGGAGCTCTCTGGACGCCAAGGCTGCTTCATAGTGATCTCTAAGCTTGTTTAGGACCATTGTAAGTGTTCATATCATTCTCCTGTTTGATCATCAAAATAACTTTATAAATAATGTAAGAACATGTTTCGACATGATCAACTCGACAATTTTCAGTTTAAACCCGAATCGGAACCGAAAGTCGCATAAATTGACTTTTTCTTTGACTATCGGTTCGGATCCATCCATGCATGTTTGAGATCTGTATTAGAGCATATTTTGGACCAATTTTTATATAAGTTTAATTCTCTGAGATTTTACAACTTGGTTCAACACTTATCTGATTCGTATGCATGTTTCCGGTTTATGCTTAAATATGACTATTTTGCCCTTTTTGCTATAAAACGTGATTTTTGAAAAAGTGAAAGAGTAGAAACAATGGTTACTGATTTACAAATTTGCACCGAAAATTTGATATCAGTTTGAGGTCCAGAATAACAGTTATGCTCATTATCGTAATTTGCAAGCTTTATGTTACATAAACGGCATAATTAGCGTATAACCTACTTAAACCCACTTTTTGATACCAAAATTTTTACCCACTGATGTTATATAATATTTTGGGATTTATAAAGATTTTTATTAAATTTTTGGCTGAGCATAACATAGGTCTTTAAGCTAAATTCGGTAAATACCGATTTTGCCCTTTTAAGCTATAAAATGAGTTTTACAAATCCTTTTGACCCCAAACCTTTTTCTACTGATTTTATTTGTTAAATAAATTATTTTGAGCATTCTGGAAATATAAAAATATCAGCTTTCTTTTGAAAACCCGGAAACGGCTCTAAATCGCCATTTTAAGCGTTTTTAACGCCTAGTATGTACTATAACCATATTAAACATATAAGGTTGATACCTACTGATGTTCTTAGCATATTTTTATAAAATAACAGTAAGTATAAATTTTTGAACTCAGATTTCCAGTTTTGACATTTTTAGCCCTTGTGAAATTACCGAAATACACCTAAGGTGCATAGTTTGGTTTTAAATGATAAATTTCATACATAGGTCATACCCTACTGTTATAATATGTTAAATTAAGTATGTTTGCTGTACAAACCAGACCTGTAACTCAGATTTCTAATTTAACTCTTTTATAATCTTTTAAATGACCTAATTGCCCTTATGAGGCATAAATTGTGTTTAAATCCGTTTTGGGCATAATAGGAAATAACTTACTGATATTATATCATATTTATAGCATATTATCTCTGGGAACTTGCATATGACTCTTACGGCTACCCGTAACGCTCTTTTTGCGTTCGGTTCGGTTTATGTAACAAGTTTGCATAAATTGACCGAGACGGGTCAAACATTATCATTTTTGTCTCAAAATCCAGAATGTGTTTAGTATACCCATATTATACAAGTATTCAAACTTGTCGGGTCTAAATCACATTCTATCCGGTCTTCGCTTAATCGTGCGTTTGAACCGTTTCGTCCTTAAAACTAACCGGTCTAAGCTTAAGCTTAAATAAAGACCCGTTAGAAATCTAATAGGTTATATTAAACCTTCGTTCCAGATTAGGAGCACCGGTAAAAGCTACCTGCCTTTTTGCTTGTTGAGATAAATACTTACCAAGGTAAATACTTTTAACTTATTTTCCCTATACGGGCTTGGGGTACGGTATATAAAATACCGCTTGGTCCGGCATCGAATTCTTTAATCGAATAGAGGTTAAATTTTATTGAGATGCCTTGTTTTGAATGTGTGTTTTATTGCTTAAAGCCTTTGGGGGGTTAATGACCATGTCCCGGATATCCTCGGCATTATCTTACGAGATGGCCACGACCTGAGCACGGGGTGTAGGCGTACACCTGTCAAGTGTATAACTCAATATTGTGGTGTGTCTATTGATCTTTAACCCGGCACGAACCGGGCTACTGAACGCACAAGTAACACGTAAATCCTTTACAAGATTATATAACATAATTATCCCAAGTTATAAAATATTTTGTGCCATGAGCATTGAAATCAATTTTCAATCATTTTAAAAATGAGTCAGTTAAATTGTATTTACCAGTTTAAACTGACGTATTTTTTCCAAAAGGTTAAGTTCAGGTACTACACGTAATAGGCTGGCTGTCTTCTAGAGCGTCCACAATAAGTTTCGCAAGCTTGGACGACAATAAACTGTTGAACAATATCTTATTTTATTTTGATCCGCCTGTGGATCCGTTTCAACTACTCGTGATATTTAATATTACATTTTATTTAAAGTTGAAATGAATCTATCTTTGCTTCCGCTGTGCATTATTATATTGTGTTGTTTGTCTATGATGATACCAACTACGTCACTATACTCCCCACCGGGCCCACCGGTGACACGTGGAAAATAGGGGTGTGACAAAAGGCATCACTAGGAACTCGTAATGACCATAACGAGTCCTAAATGCAGTCTTGTGTACATCTTCATCCTTAACTTTCAACTGATGATAGCCTGACCTTAAATCGATCTTAGAAAAGTAACTTGCCCCTTGAAGTTGATCGAACAAATCGTCGATCCTGGGCAAAGGATACCTATTCTTGATAGTGACCTTATTAAGCTCACAGTAATCGATGCACAGACGCATCGATCCATCCTTCTTCTTGACAAACAAGATCGGCGCTCCCCAAGGAGACGAACTAGGTCTAATGAAACCTTTGGCTAGCAGATCATCTAACTGCGTCCTTAACTCCTTCATCTCTGTTGGTGCCAACCTATAAGGCGCTCTTGTTACTGGTGCTGCACCAGGGATGATGTCAATTCGGAATTCCACTTGCCTATCTGGTGGTAAACCAGGTAGTTCTTCAGGAAAAACTTCAGGATATTCTGAAATGACGGGGATGTCTTCAATCTTAGGCTTTGGCTCATCAATAGTAACTTGTGCCATATAAATGACACAACCCTTCTTCAGACATCTGGATGCCTTGAGCATAGACACTTGCTCAGGCAATCCATGTTGGGTATCCCCCTGAATGGTAAGTGACTCACCAGACGGAGTTTTGACTACCACTTGCTTTCTGTTGCACACAATCTGGGCTTGGTTATGTGATAACCAATCCATACCTATAACTATATCAAAACCGGCTAGCTTAAAGGGAAGTAAGGACAAAGGAAAAGAGTGGTTCCTAATGGATATAACACATCCATCTAAAATAGTTGAGGCGGTTTCTATGGTTCCATCTGCTAATTCCACCTCATACTTCACACTTAAGGCTTTTACAGGTAATTTCAACAACTCACATAATTTGTTATCCACAAAAGACTTATCCGCTCCAGAATCAAACAATACCCTGGCATAAACATCATTAATAAGGAAGGTACCTGTGATTACGTTGTCGTCCTGTACAGCTTCCTTTGCATCCATCTTGAAGACCCTAGCATTGGTCTTCTTGACATCTTCCGGCTTCTTGGCGTATTTAGGGCAGTTGGTCTTAATGTGCCCTTTCTCATTGCAGCCGTAACAGGTAGCATCTTTAATCCTCCTGCAGTCAATAGTCTTATGTTCCTTAGACTTGCATAACCCA
The DNA here is from genome assembly GCA_030545235.1 of Helianthus tuberosus. NCBI lineage: Eukaryota > Viridiplantae > Streptophyta > Magnoliopsida > Asterales > Asteraceae > Helianthus > Helianthus tuberosus. The sequence continues at coordinate 80,571 of JARYGA010021306.1, forward strand.
CATGCGGGTGATCCTGATTAAGACTTGGTCTCAAGCCTACACTTTCCAAAGTGGCGTTTTTGGCAAGTTGCACACCTTGGCTTTTCTTCAGTTCGCTGGTTACCTTTGTTGGACCCAGATTCTTTCTTGTGGTCCGAACTACCTTTGTGCTTCTTCTCAGACCTTCGTGAGGTATCATCCTCACGCTTCCTCTTACTCTCCTCCGAGTTCTTGAGCGATCTTAATCTGACCGCATCTAGAGTGAGGGATAGAGATAGATCAGCTGCTGATCTAAAAGTGGCAGGTCTTGAAGCCTTAACACTGGCTTTGATTTCTGTGGCTAATCCCCCAATGAAGCGAGCAATCCTCTTGGGTTCTGGTGTCACCAGGTAAGGAACTAATCTAGACATGGTATTGAAACTGGTGAGGTAAGCTTGACAATCTAAATTCCTCATTACCAGTGATAAGAAATCTGATTCAATCCTTTCCACCTCATGCTGTGGACAATAGTTCTCCTTAATGAGGACTACAAACTGTTCCCATGACATATTATAGAGTGGGATCTTCCCAGCAGCTTGAATGAGAGACTTCCACCAAGCTAATGCCTCTCCCTTGAACGATTGGGATACATACTTCACTATATCCCTTTCAGCACAACCGCTGATATCAACAATAGTGTCCATTTCATCTAACCAAGTCATACAATCTATTGCCCCTTTCTCCCCAGTGAAATCCCGGGGTTTGCAGGAAACAAAGTACTTATAAGTACAGGACTTGGTACGCGCTCCATCATCGAACACTATCCTCTTGGATGGAACACTGTGTTGGTTTGAGGAATGTTCAACATTCTCTTTCTTGGGTTCATCTTTCTTAGAGGGTGGCTTGCTATGAGTTTCTGAATGAGTCTTAGGAACAGACTTGGAGTGGGGTACTGAAGAAGTTCTACTATGCGTCCCACTGTACTCCTTGAATTGCTCCTCTACAGCTCTAGATATAGCTGTATCAATCAGTGTACGGAGCTCTCCTCTGGTTATATTAACCCTATCATTATCGTGGTTTTCCAGGGGATGAATGTTTACTTCTTCTGACCTAGCCATGTAGCTTTAATTGCTACATAAAATCAATTAAGGACAAGGTTTATTTAGCAGCCTATACAGTATTATTGTCCTTGACGATTTATTAACCATGGTTTTTAATAATCATTTTGGTTAATTTGTTAAATATAATTAATCTGGATCTTTATCATAAATCCCAAGTTACAAGTTAATAATAGCACAAAAACCTAGTCACGTAGACAGATTTAATTATTAAACCAGGATTTTACAGAATCGAGGCATTAAGGTTTGAATCAAAGTTCATTACCTTTTCTTGACAGGGAGCTATAGGCTACCACTGTCTTTAGTCCCAAAGGACGTTAATTATAGCCCGTGGGTACTTCATCCTTAAGGGATGATTACATAAATAAGGGAATTTAGAACATCCCAATTTAAAAATGACTTATGTGATTTTATCGAATCACATCTTTGTCATTATTGATAACATATCAGATGTTAATAAGGGTTTGAATCTTTCGAATAGGTCTTACCATCTTGGCCATGTCTGCAACGACATTTAGGCTAGGTTTTACCTTTAAGATTCTTTTTAATATTTAAACGCATGTAACATCCCGAAAATACAAAACTTTATATTAGAATTATAAAGTGCATAATAAACAAGAATAAGCTAACTAGGATAAATAACCTAGTTAGTTAGGAGTCTTGTAGTAACACATGAAAGAGTTAAAAGGCCAAAGATATAAACTAAATAAGAGTGGAGGGACTTAGGTTGTTAAAATTGAAACTTAAATTACTAATATTAGTAAAATAAAAATCCAAACACTCCATTTTGGAGTTCCTGGATCGATCAAGGCAGGAGAGGGCGACCCCCACTATCAAAAACCCTACCTTTCACTAAAACTCTCAATTGAAGGCCTAAATCAAGCTAAACTCGAAATCTGAACATGGAATCGTGATCACCTCGTCAAGAGGATCATAAGGTATGTTGAATTAGGTCATTTTCATTCGATTCAAAGTTCATGCATGTGATTGAAATCGAGTGTAGAGCTTGATTATGTGTTGTAAACATGAAATTTGAAGTAATATAAGGTTTAGGGACAAACCCTAGACGATTTCTTGTCAAATTCTTGCATGATAATTGTATAGATCAAAATCACCATAGTGGGTGATTAGTATGTTAGTAGAACTTGATGAACACTAGGATTAAAACTCTTGTTCTAGTGTAAACTGAAATTATGAGGAAAACTCTAAGTTGTTGATGTTAACATATAGACATGTAGTCTAATTGAAGTTAATAGGGGTGATAAACTCAAGTCATGAACTTGGTTTAGATCATGTAAAAATCTGACCCGCTAGGTGTTTGATAAAATGCCTAAAAGAGGGTTAAATTGTTAAAAGTTGGGTAAAACGCAGATTTGAATATGTAAAGAAATAATGCGTTAAAGCTTATGAAAGAGTTCTAATCTTGTTATGAATTGAACTCTTTAGGCAAGGAATCCGGAACGTCAAGTGGACACGCCGGAAGTGATACCCGCGAAAAAGGTGTGCATTGAAGGTACGTGGCTTTAGTCCCGTTAAATTATGCTTAAATGCTTTGGTTTGATATGTAAATTATGTTGTAGTGTAAAGGATGCGCTTTATGTGTCGCTAAAGTGGCGAAGTACACTCGACCATTAAACGGGTCAAAATAAGGACTTGGAATTTAGTTTGGCATGTCAACAAAGTGATAGTTTTCACTAAATAGCCAAACGGGTCAAAAAGATGCTTTTAAAAGAATCATGAGAATAGAGACTTGAAAGTCTCATATTTCGTTAAGTGGTGGATTGTACCACGCCATTGAATTGGTTATATTAATTTAAGTCTAAGAACCCGGGAAATCGGGTCAAACAATAGAAGCTCTATGAAAGTGTCGCTTGAAACGGAAATGCTTGAATTCCGTAGAAACAAGTGTTTAGTTCTAATGGAACACAAAGTCATAGAATGGTGCGAATGTACCATATTTACAAGCCCAGGAAGTTGGGTATATATGTCTAAAAGATCTTAAGAATTAAAAAGAGGTGTAATGTACTTACACCAATAGATTGGATAATTGAAATGAGGAAATTGTGAACCGATTGTCGGTATCTCGGTTCCCGTAATGAGAAATTTACGTGGTCGGGTCCGTAATTTTATTACGGACTCGTAGGAAAACGAATCGGTTAAAACGGACTAACGAGTAAAAAGTTATGATAGTTTAAAGTTAGAAATTTGTGAATTTTCGGAGCTGGGCAGTAATGCAGGATTTTAACCTGCACCTGCTGGAAAAAGGGTTCCCCCGCGCCATGCGGAGGGTTATATTGGAAACCCCGCGACACGCGGAAGCCTTCGCGAGTCGCGACGGATTTAATGACTCCTGCCGCGATACGCGGGAGGACCAAAGTTGAAATTTTATTTTCTTTTATTGATTTGATGTTGGAACTTGTTTACATGTATTATGTCAATGCCAAAACTAATGTTTTTTGTGGTTTTGACAATAGGTGACTATGGTGGGCTTCCGGATGGCGGTCAAGCCATGTAGAAGAACCGAACACGTATTTTGTAGCTTCCGCGTTAACTTAACTTTGTTTTAGACAATGATTTTGATGTAAATGAATTGTTAACCATGTCCTAAGGTTTAAACTAGTCGGTAGCTGACTTGTAGAAGTTACTTTAAACTTTCGTTTTGTATTTAACATGATCATGGTTGGTATTTCGAATCGAAAAGCTTTTGTAAATTGGGTTTTTAGTATAAACTCATGTAATATAATATCAAAATTTTATAATCATAAAAAAGGTGTTACAAGTTGGTAATCAGAGCTCAAGGTTGTTAACAAGTGTGTTCGGTTCAAGCTTGATCAAACATCCGGTAAGAGTTAATTATTCTTAGTAGAGTTATTAAGTATAAAGAGGGAATAATGAATAGACATGCATGGGAAGAGTGTGTTAACACACTCAAACCCGGAAAGTGCATTAAATAAGAACGGTGAAAACAAGTCATGAACTTGAATAAACCGAAGTAAATAAATCACATGTTATAGATGAAATGTTAACGCTTGATGTAAACATTTCAGTTAAAGATGGCGAATAATGGTAATGATGATGCGATGCCAAGAGTCACCGAGCAAACGAGAGAAGTGATTGCTGAGGAGGTAGGAAAAGCAATCGAAAACAGTTTGTCGGGTTTTATCGACAAAATCCAAAACACGGTATTATCAGTGGTGGAAGAAAGGGTCAAGAAATTGGAGGATAATACCAATTTAGCAAAGGAGAAGTCGGGAGGACGAAAATCTTGTTCTTATAAAGAGTTCATGGCGTGTAAACCGCCAATCTACAATGGGGAAGTTGACCCGATAATATGCCAACGGTGGCTAAGTGATATGGAGGGAGTATTTGAAAGGACCCATTGCGATGAGGAAGACTTCGTGGCTTATGGCACGGGTCAGTTAAGGGGTCAGGCGAAAGATTGGTGGGATAACAAGAAGAAAGAGATCGGAAGTGAAGCGGCTAAGGCTATAACATGGGACGAGTTTAAGACGCCGTTTCTTAAACATCATAGTCCCAAGGCAATCATTAACAAAATCAAGGAAGAATTTATGCAGCTTCGACACAAGGGTGAATCTATCGATAAAATCACGGGAACGTTCATGGATAAAATGAAGTTTTGTGATGATCTCATAACGAATGAAGAGCAGAAAATATATTATTATTATAATATGCTGAGCGCCAAGTATAGGGAGTTTATGACTCCTTCGAAGTATGAGACTCTCACCGAGATTATAAACGTTGCTCGGGAACGGGAGATAGATTTGAAGAAACAGATAGAAAGAGGCGAAAGAAGGGCACAAGTAGTCAACCCAAGCCCGACGAAAAAGGCACGTCCGAACGAATCCTCAAAGAAACAAGAAGGAAAAAGCGGGCCATCAAGCTGCAAGATATGTGGGAAAGGGCACAAGGGTGAGTGCCGGTTTAAGGACAAGCCGTGTCCTATTTGTGGGAAAATCGGGCACACGGCTGAGTTGTACTCGGGGAAGGTGTCGGTGTGTTACAAATGTTATCAGCCGGGTCACAAGAAATCGGAGTGTCCGGAATTGATCGGGAAGAAAGATGACAAAGATACACGTACGGAGACACCAAAAGCAAAAGCAAGATCCTTCTAGTTAACGGCAGCCGAGGCAAAGGTGGAACCCGATGTGGTTTCAGGTATATTTGCTATAAACTCGATTCCTACACATGTGTTATTTGATACGGGTGCGAATAAATCCTTTGTTTCACATGGATTTATTCGACATCCTTCTTTTGTACTAACGAAATTACCTATGCCATTAGAGGTAGAAATAGGTGATAACAAAAGTTTCCTTGTATGTGATGTATGTCGAGACTGCAAAATAAACATTGATGATGAGGAATATTTAATAGACTTGATCCCTATGTCAATGGGAGAATTCCAAGTAGTGGTCGGGATGGATTGTTTATCTCGACATCATGCAGAAGTGATATGTTTCCGCAAGGAGATAAAATTGACATCTCCAAGCGGAAAGCAAGTTACCATCTATGGCAAAAAAGGGGGCAGTCCCGTTATGTGCTCAATACTAAAAGCTCATAAACTTATGAGGCGCGGATGTAAAGCATTTATGATATACGCAAACGAACCTGATAAAGAGACGCCGAAGATTGAAGACGTACCAGTGGTACGCCAATACGCTAATGTATTTCCGGAAGATTTACCGGGAATACCGCCAGAACGGGAGGTGGAGTTCGGAATTGAACAGATTTCGGGCGCGAAACCTGTGGCTAAGGCGCCATATCGGTTAGCGCCATCAGAATTGCAAGAATTGATGTCCCAAATCCAAGAATTGCTCGACAAGGGATTTATTCGGCCAAGTGTGTCTCCATGGGGCGCACCAGTATTATTTGTGAGAAAGAAGGACGAGAGCATGCGTATGTGCATTGATTACCGGGAGTTGAATAAACTCACGGTAAAGAATCGATATCCGCTTCCAAGAATTGATGACCTATTTGACCAATTAGAAGGTGCAAGTTGGTTCTCAAAAATCGACCTCAGATCGGGGTATCATCAGTTAAAAGTCAAATAGGAGGATGTACCGAAAATGGCTTTCCGTACACGGTATGGACATTACGAGTTTCTCGTGATGTCCTTTGGGTTAACTAACGCACCCGTGGCTTTCATGGATCTCATGAACCGGGTTTGCAAACCCATGCTAGACAAGTCAGTGATAGTGTTTATTGATGACATCTTGATATACTCCAAGAATGAAGCAGAACACGCAAGTCATTTGCGTGAAGTGTTGGAGACGCTCAGGAAAGAGAAATTGTATGCAAAATTCTCAAAATGTGCCTTCTGGTTACGAGAGGTGCAATTTCTTGGGCACATCATTAGTGCAAACGGGGTGTTAGTAGATCCGTCAAAGATAGAAGCTGTGTCAAGATGGACTCCACCAAAGAATCCTTCGGAAATCAGAAGCTTCTTGGGGCTTGCGGGTTATTATCGGAGATTCATACAAGATTTCTCCAAAATTTCTATGCCGTTGACCAAACTAACCCGTAAGGATGAAAAGTTTATTTGGGCCGAGGATCAAGAAAGGGCGTTCCAAACGCTCAAGGAAAAATTGACCCATGCACCGGTATTGTCATTACCGGACGGAACGGAGGATATGGTAGTTTACTCGGATGCATCGCATTCGGGACTTGGCTGCATTTTGATGCAACGGGGCAAGGTTATAGCCTATGCCTCGAGGCAGCTAAAGACTCATGAGAAGATATATCCTACCCATGACCTCGAGTTGGCAGCAGTGGTATTCGCCTTGAAAATATGGAGGCATTACTTGTATGGGGTGAAGTGCACTATCTTTACCGACCACAAAAGCTTAAAGTATTTCTTCAATCAGAAGGAATTAAATATGAGGCAGAGGCGGTGGTTAGAAACTGTCAAAGACTTTGATTGTGAAATACATTACCACCCCGGGAAGGCTAATGTAGTGGCAGACGCGTTGAGCCGAAAGACATATTATACGCCTATTCGAGTACGATCAATGCAACTAATTGTGACATTGGGTTTGCTTGAACAAATCCGGAAATCTCAAATTGAAGCAATCAAGGAAGAAAATGTGAAGAAGGAAAGGATAGTTGGGCAGCTAAAAGACCTGGAGGATGATAACCAAGGATTGAAAACTCGATTTGGGAGAATTTGGGTTCCAAATACGTGTGGGGCCAAGGTGCGTCTACTTGACGAGGCCCATAAATCTCATTATTCAATTCATCTAGGGGCGACCAAAATGTATAATGACTTAAAACAAAACTATTGGTGGCCCGGAATGAAAAGGGATATTTTGAAATATGTGGAGAAGTGTTTGACTTGTTTACAAGTCAAAGCAGAGCACCAAAAGCCATATGGTAAGTTGCAACCATTGGATATCCCAGTTTGGAAATGGGAACAAATCACGTTGGATTTGTTAACTAAATTGCCCAAAACCAATCGCGGATTTGATGCTATATGGGTAGTCGTGGATAGATTGACAAAGAGTGCTCACTTCATTCCGATTCGTGAGACTTATACATCCGAGAAGATGTCGGAAGTGTACACCAATGAAATCATAGCACGTCATGGAGTGCCGATATCCATTGTATCAGACAGAGATACACGGTTTACTTCGAAATATTGGCGCGAATTCCAAGAGCAAATGGGAACTAAATTGTTCATTAGCACTACTTACCATCCACAAACAGATGGGCAAAGTGAGAGAACGATACAAACATTGGAAGATATGTTGCGGGCTTGCATTATCGACTTCGGGGGTAGTTGGGATGTCTATCTACCCTTGGTCGAATTCTCATATAACAACAGCTATCACACGAGCATTAAAATGGCCCCTTACGAAATGTTATATGGAAGAAAGTGTCGAACCCCGGTATGTTGGGGAGAAGTGGGTCCACGAGGACTAGCTCCTACCGATATAATCCGGACTACGAATGAGAAGATCGACTTGGTCCGAGCTAACCTAAAGGCGGCTCAGGATCGACAAAAAGCGTACGCAGATAAACGGAACAGACCCATTGAATTTCAAATCGGCGATAAAGTAATGCTAAAAGTATCGCCATGGAAAGGAATTATACGGTTCAGAAAAAGAGGAAAGTTGAGTCCGAGGTTCATTGGGCCATTCAGAATCACTGAACGGGTTGGTAAGGTAGCATATCGCCTTGAACTACCCGAGGAGTTGAGTGGAATTCATAGCACATTCCACGTGTCACATCTCCGAAAATGTTTAGCAGATGAAACCGATCGTATCCGCTATGATGACATCGAGGTGGATAATAGCCTCAACTATGCAGTGAGGCCAATTGCAATTTTAGATCGAAAAGAGAAGAGTTTGAGGAACAAAGTAATTAACCAAGTGAAGGTTAAATGGGAGCACATGAAGGGTGCGGATACCACGTGGGAATCCGAAGAAGATATGCAACGGCTCTACCCTAAACTATTTGGTACGTATTACGGTTTCCGGGACGAAACCCTTTTAAGGGGGATGGACTTGTAACATCCCGAAAATACAAAACTTTATATTAGAATTATAAAGTGCATAATAAACAAGAATAAGCTAACTAGGATAAATAACCTAGTTAGTTAGGAGTCTTGTAGTAACACATGAAAGAGTTAAAAGGCCAAAGATATAAACTAAATAAGAGTGGAGGGACTTAGGTTGTTAAAATTGAAACTTAAATTACTAATATTAGTAAAATAAAAATCCAAACACTCCATTTTGGAGTTCCTGGATCGATCAAGGCAGGAGAGGGCGACCCCCACTCTCAAAAACCCTAACTTTCACTAAAACTCTCAATTGAAGGCCTAAATCAAGCTAAACTCGAAATCTGAACATGGAATCGTGATCACCTCGTCAAGAGGATCATAAGGTATGTTGAATTAGCTCATTTTCATTCGATTCAAAGTTCATGCATGTGATTGAAATCGAGTGTAGAGCTTGATTATGTGTTGTAAACATGAAATTTGAAGTAATATAAGGTTTAGGGACAAACCCTAGACGATTTCTTGTCAAATTCTTGCATGATAATTGTATAGATCAAAATCACCATAGTGGGTGATTAGTATGTTAGTAGAACTTGATGAACACTAGGATTAAAACTCTTGTTCTAGTGTAAACTGAAATTATGAGGAAAACTCTAAGTTGTTGATGTTAACATATAGACATGTAGTCTAATTGAAGTTAATAGGGGTGATAAACTCAAGTCATGAACTTGGTTTAGATCATGTAAAAATCTGACCCGCTAGGTGTTTGATAAAATGCCTAAAAGAGGGTTAAATTGTTAAAAGTTGGGTAAAACGCAGATTTGAATATGTTAAGAAATAATGCGTTAAAGCTTAAGAAAGAGTTCTAATCTTGTTATGAATTGAACTCTTTAGGCAAGGAATCCGGAACGTCAAGTGGACACGCCGGAAGTGATACCCGCGAAAAAGGTGTGCTTTGAAGGTACGTGGCTTTAGTCCCGTTAAATTATGCTTAAATACTTTGGTTTGATATGTAAATTATGTTGTAGTGTAAAGGTACGTGGCGAAGTACACTCGACCATTAAACGGGTCAAAATAAGGACTTGGAATTTAGTTTGGCATGTCAACAAAGTGATAGTTTTCACTAAATAGCCAAACGGGTCAAAAAGATGCTTTTAAAAGAATCATGAGAATAGAGACTTGAAAGTCTCATATTTCGTTAAGTGGTGGATTGTACCACGCCATTGAATTGGTTATATTAATTTAAGTCTAAGAACCCGGGAAATCGGGTCAAACAATAGAAGCTCTATGAAAGTGTCGCTCGAAACGGAAATGCTTGAATTCCGTAGAAACAAGTGTTTAGTTCTAATGGAACACAAATTCATAGAATGGTGCGTATGTACCATATTTACAAGCTCGGGAAGTTGGGTATATATGTCTAAAAGATCTTAAGAATTAAAAAGAGGTGTAATGTACTTACACCAACAGATTGGATAATTGAAATGAGGAAATTGTGAACCGATTGTCGGTATCTCGGTTCCCGTAATGAGAAATTTACGTGGTCGGGTCCGTAATTTTATTACGGACTCGTAGGAAAAAGAATCGGTTAAAACGGACTAACGAGTAAAAAGTTATGATAGTTTAAAATTAGAAATTTGTGAATTTTCGGAGCTGGGCAGTAATGCAGGATTTTAACCTGCACCTGCTGGAAAAAGGGTTCCCCCGCGCCACGCGGAGGGTTATATTGGAAACCCCGCGACACGCGGAAGCCGTCGCGAGTCGCGACGGATTTAATGACTCCTGCCGCGATACGCGGGAGGACCAAAGTTGAAATTTTATTTTCTTTTATTGATTTGATGTTGGAACTTGTTTACATGTATTATGTCAATGCCAAAACTAATGTTTTTAGTGGTTTTGACCTTAGGTGACTATGGTGGGCTTCCGGATGGCGGTCAAGCCATGTAGAAGAACCGAACACGTATTTTGTAGCTTCCGCGTTAACTTAACTTTGTTTTAGACAATGATTTTGATGTAAATGAATTGTTAACCATGTCCTAAGGTTTAAACTAGTCGGTAGCTGACTTGTAGAAGTTACTTTAAACTTTCGTTTTGTATTTAACATGATCATGGTTGCTATTTCGAATCGAAAGTCTTTTGTAAATTGGGTTTATAGTATAAACTCATGTAATATAATATCAAAATTTTATAATCATAAAAAGGGTGTTACAACGCAGAGCAATCCTAAATTGAGATGTTAACAAGGATCTGAATCTAATTGTGGAATTACCATCTTGGCCCTGTCTTAAGGTGACATATGGCTAGGTCTCGTCCTTTTTAGATTTTGCCACTTTATTATATTGGTAGATCTTATAATATAGGAATCTAACTGTCCTATTAAAATTTAAACAAATACATGGTTGCCCAAAACGGGTCTTCTAACTGAAATGACTCACCCATGCAAGGGCTAATCGGAAAAAATAAAGAAGGAATCAAATAAAGACAAAATAAAACGAATTTGGATTAATCCTAAGTTCTTGTCTAAACTCAAGAATGTGCAACTGTGTAACTGAGTTTAAACACAAAGGCTAGTGTTTAATTCACTCAGCGTTGGCTCTGATACCAACCTGTCACACCCCGATATTTCCACGTATTACTGGTGGGCCCGGTGGGGAGTATCGTGACGCAGTTGATATCATCATAGTCAAACAATACAATATTTAAATGCCCAGCTTTGACTTGGGCACACGTCAAACATTTAGCTACATAGGCAGCTACAGACTTTTTCAAGCCTATCCACCAGTAGTTTGCCTTTAGATCCTGGTACATCTTATCAGCTCCAGGATGAACGGAATATTTGGAATTGTGGGCTTCCTGGAGGATAACATCTCGAAGTCCTCCAAAAACTGGGACCCATATTCGTCCATTCAATCTCAGCATTCCGTCTTTGTCATAGGATAACTGCTCCTCAGTTACTCCTAGCTTTTCTTCAGGATAGTTAGCTTCCAACACAGCTTCCTTCTGTGCAGCTAACAACCTTTCGTTCAGACTATTCCTTATCTCAATGCTCTTGGCATTGATTCTTATTGGTTTCACTCTTTCTTTTCTTCTTAAGGCATCCGCAACCACATTTGCTTTGCCTGGATGGTATCTTATCTCACAGTCATAGTCATTCAAAGTTTCCATCCAACGTCGTTGCCTCATGTTTAAATCTTTCAGATTAAACAAGTGTTGAAGGCTCTTGTGATCTGAATAGATCACACACTTGGTTCCATACAAGTAGTGCCTCCATAGTTTTAGTGCAAATACAACGGCACCCAGCTCCAAGTCATGGGTGGTGTAGTTCTTCTCGTGCACCTTTAACTGTCGTGAAGCGTAGGCAATAACTTTGCTTTTCTGCATGAGTACACAGCCCATACCAGTGTGTGATGCATCACAATACACCACGAATTCTTCTATTCCATCGGGTAATGTTAACACTGGTGCATTCCTCAACTTTTTCTTCAGAATGTCAAAGGATTCCTGCTACTTAGGGCCCCAATCAAACTTAATCTTCTTACGTGTCAAGGAAGTTAGGGGCGCAGCAATCCTTGAGAAGTTTTCGATAAATCGCCTATAGTATCCTGCTAGTCCAAGAAAGCTGAGCATCATAAGGCGTCAGGTTTGCTTCAACAGCCTGAACTTCCCACATGGAAGTGGGAGATGGTGACAATGGATTTCATCACCAAGTTGCCAAAGACAAGGAAGGGAAATGATACTATATGGGTCATAGTAGATAGACTGACTAAGTCAGCACATTTTCTACCCATTAAGGAAACATACAGCTCTGACATGTTAGCTCAATTATACGTAGATAAGATCGTAGCTCTGCATGGTGTACCAGTGTCAATTATCTCTGACAGAGATACTAGATACACCTCTCATTTTTGGAAAAGTTTCCAACTGTCTTTGGGCACGCGCTTAAACTTTAGTACGGCTTATCATCCACAGACGGACAGGCAGAGTGAGTGTACCATCCAAACACTGGAAGACATGCTTCGAGCATGTGTGATTGATTTAGGCGGCAGTTGGGATAACCACCTGCCATTGATCGAGTTCTCCTATAACAATAGCTACCATACTAGTATTAAGGCTGCGCCTTTTGAGGCATTATATGGGAGAAAATGCAGAACACCTATTTGTTGGGCGGAAGTAGGAGAAGTTCAATTATCAGGACCTGATTTGGTCTTTGAAACGACGGACAAGATTGTCCAGATTCGCGATCGCCTGAAAGCTGCCAGGGATAGGCAGAAAAGATACGCTGATCCAAAGCGTAAACCTCTAAAGTTTGAGGTTTGTGACAAAGTTTTGCTTAAAGTATCACCCTGGAAAGGGGTGATGCGATTTGGTAAGAAAGGTAAGTTAAGCCCAAGGTATATAGGACCATTCGAGGTTATCGAATGTGTTGGGTCAGTGGCTTATAAGTTGAACTTGCCTGAAGAGCTCAGTAATATTCATAATGTTTTTCACATCTGCAATCTGAAGAAATGTCTAGCTGATGACTCGCTAGTCATACCACACACGGATGTGCATATAGATGAGAGCTTGAAATTTGTGGAAAAACCATTGTCGATTGAGGATCGACAGGTAAAGAAGCTTGGAAGGAAGCATGTGCTTATTGTAAAGGTCAAATGGGATGCCCATAGAGGTCCCGAGTACACATGAGAGGTAGAATCCACGATGAAAGAAAAGTACCCTCATTTGTTTCAGTAAATCTCGAGGTCGAGATTTCTTTTAAGGGGGTGAGGATGTAACACCTCGAAAATTTACGTCCAATAATGTATTGACACGTATAAGCTTTGAATATGTGGAAAAGTACATTAGAGGGACTAAAGTTGACAAACAGAGAAACTATGTTAATATAAGGGTCCAAAGTGTCAACAATGGATAAATATGCTCTACAATAACCCTACATGGTGTTTATAATCTTAAACGAATAAATCATGGATCATACGAAGCTGAAAATGAAAGAAAGTGAGGAATTACAAACTACAGGGGTTAAATGTGTCAACATGTTGAAAGTATACCTCTGAGTGACCTTTTAGCAAACCCGAAGCTTTGTAACGGTAAAATATGCTCACTAGAATGTGTGATAAAAATTTCATAAAGTTTCGTTATCGTATGAGAAAGTTATGATCAAATCCGTGTACGAAGGGTTAAAAGCGTCAATGTTGAAATTTGTGACTTTTCGGGTAAGCACAAAGTTAGCCAAGGACTTAACCAAGCTTGTAAAAGTCTTAAGGTCCTTAAAAATCAAGTTAGAGGGCCAAAAGTGCAAGAAAAACAATCAAAACCACGTTACAAAGGACCAGAGACTGAAATGTAAAAGATGAAACTTGTTTGGCATGTTGCGCAGGTTTTAGACGCCCCGCGAGGGCCTTCTCGCGGCCCGCGAACAAGCAGCAATGACAGAAACAGCGCATAGCTGCCTGTTGCAGGTCTGAAACCGACTTTAAACAGTTGTTTTCTTATACCAGAGGCTCTCCAATGGTATTACATGCATAGAGGGCACTTGGCTTGATCTGGGAACATTCATAGACTATCTTGGCATCATCTTAGAAGATCAAAATTGATATATAAGGGCACCTAAGTTGCAACATTTGGTCACTTGCATTTACAAAACTCACAAGACTCACATCTGGAGCTCTCTGGTCACCAAGCAAGCTTCCTTAAGATTCCTAGTCGTGATTAGGACTCTTGTAAGTATTCTTAACCCTTCTTAATTCAGTTTAGCCTAGTTAATTAGCTAAAAGTCAAACCATCGTAATTAACGTTTGACTTTGAAATTAAATAAAATCTGTTTAGTCAATTCTCGAATTGAAAGTACCTATAAGTAGGTAATTATGTGGGTAATAAACCCTTAAAAGGGTACTCTCTGATTCCCACTCTAACTAGGTCAATTGTCGGGTCAAACTTGTTATTAAAAAGTCAACAGAATGCTTACTTTCAAATTAATGCATAATTAGCAATGTAGGAGGCATGAAACTTGTTTTATCATTAATATAACTTGGTAACTAATGTAAGAACATGTCTAACCATGTTCAACCCAACAATTTTCAGTTTAAACCCGGATCGGAACCGAAAGTCGCATAATTTGACTTTTGCTTTGACTTTCAGTTCTGACCCGTTTATGCATGTTTTAGAATTGCCTTAGAGCTTTATTTGGACCAGGTTTCATATAAGTATAACTCTCTGAGATTATACAACTTGGTTCATTAGTTATCCGATTCATATGCATGTTTTCGTTAAATGCTTAAATGTTGACTATTATGCCCTTTAGACTATAAAACGTGATTTTTGAAAAAGTAAAAGAGTAGAAACCTTAGTTACTGATTTATAAACTTGCACCTAAAATTTGACATCAGTTTGAGGTCTAGATTAAGAGTTATGCTCATTAGCGTAATTTGAAAGCTTTATGTTAATTAAACGACGTAATTAGCATATAGCCTATTTAAACCCACTTTTTGATATCAAAATTTTTACCCACTGATGTAATATAATATTTTGGGATTTTTGAAGATTTTTATTTAATTTTTGGCTGAGCATAACATAGGTCTCTAAGTTTGATTCGGTTAATGCCAGTTTTGCCCTTTTAAGCCATAAAATGAGTTTTACAAATCCTTTTGACCCCAAACTTTTTTCTACTGATTTTATTTGATAAATAAAATATTTTGAGCCTTCTGGAATTATAAAAATATCAGCTTTCCTTTGAAAACCCAGAAATGGCTCCAAATCGCCTTTTTAAGCGTTTTTAACGCATAGTATGTACTAAAACTATATTAAACATATAAGGTTCATACCTACTGATATTTTTAGTATATTTTTATATAATAACAGTAAGTAAAAGTTTTTAAACTCAGGTTTCCAGTTTTGACCTTTTTAGCCTATGTGAAATTACCAAAATACCCCTAGAATGCATAGTTTGGTTTTAAATGATAAATTTCACATATAGGTCATACCTTACTGTTATAACTTATTAAATTAAGTGTATTTACTGAATGAATCAGACCTATAACTCAGATTACTAATTAAATTCTTTTATAACCTTTTAAATGACCAAAATGCCCTTACAAGGCATAGTTTGAGTTTAAATCCATTCCGGGCATAATAGAAGATATCTTACTGATTTCACAACAAATTTAAGGCATATTAACTTAGGAAACTTGCATAGGACTCATTTGGTTACTCGTTACGCAATTTTCGCGTTCGGATCGGCTTATGTAACTAGTTTGCATATATTAGCCGAAACGGGTCAAACCTTATCATCATTGTCTCAAAATCCAGAATAAGTTTAGTATACCCATATTATACAAGTCTTCAAACTTGTCGGGTCTAAATCACATTCTGTCCGGTCTTCGCTTAATCGTGCGTTTGAACCGTATCTTCCTTTAAAACTGACTGGTCTAAGCTTAAGCTTAATTAAAGACCCGTTAGGATTCTAATAGAATAATAAAAACATTTGTTCCAGATTAGGAGCCCAGTAAAAGCCATCTGTACTTGCTGTATTTGACTTATACATTGCTCAGGTAAATACTCTTAACTTATTTTCCCTATACGGGCTTGGGATACGGTATTATAATAATACCGCTTGGTCGGGTGTGTAATCATTTAAATTGGATTGTGATTAATGTAATTACATACTCGTTTAATATGTATTATTTGGTGTATGGCCTTTGGGGGAATGACCATGTCCCGGATATCCTTGGCATCATTTTACGAAATGGCTACAACCTAAGCACGGGGTGTAGGCGTACACCTGACAGTTGCATATGTAAACTGGTAGCCCATTAAAAGGAATTAACCTTGTGGGTATTATACCTGTGGCGTGTCAGTTAATCTTGTCCGGCTCTACCAACCGGCCCTGATGGACGACAAATAAGTAAAACTGAATACATGATTATTTAATAATTGTCCCAAGTTATAAAAATATATTTTTGCCAAAGTGCATTCAAATCAATTTTCAAACTCTTTTCAAAATGAGTCAGTTGAGTTGTATTTACCAGTGCAAACTGACGTATTTTCCAAAAAGGTTAAGTGTAGGTGCTATACGTAATAGGCTGGATACTCCAGACATCAATAATCAAGTGTTCGCAAAGCTCTAGGTGTCAAAGTCTGTTGAACAGTTTTCCTCTTTATTTTGATCCGCATGTGGATCTGTTTCAACTACATTGTGATACTTTATATTACAATTTATTTGGTTGGAATAAATCTATCTTTTGCTTCCGCTGTGCATTTAAATATTGTGTTGTTTGACTATGATGATATCAACTACGTCACGATACTCCCCACCGGGCCCACTGGTGATACGTGGAAATATCGGGGTGTGACAATTCAGAACTCGCTACGGCCACTACGAGTTTCTGGTTATGCCATTCGGGTTAACAAACGCACATGCGGTTTTCATGGATCTTATGAACCGAGTGTGCAAACCATACCTGGATAAGTTCGTTATCGTATTTATTGACGACATCCTGATCTACTCTAAGAGTCAGGAGGAACACGGGCAGCATTTGTGACTTATTTTGGAACTTCTTCGAACCGAGCAACTTTATGCCAAGTTTTCCAAATGCGACTTCTGGCTTCGAGAAGTCCATTTCTTAGGCCATGTGGTAAACGGGAATGGGATTCACGTTGATCCATCCAAAGTCGACTCGATCAAGAACTGGCCTGCACCGCGTACACCAACAGAAATTCGTCAATTCTTGGGTTTGGCGGGCTATTACAGAAGGTTCATCAAAGACTTTTCCAAGATTGCGCAGCCGCTTACTTTGCTAACTCGGAAGGGTGTCACCTATCGTTGGGGTGATGCTCAAGAATCAGCGTTCCAACATTTGAAGAGTAGACTTTGTAGCGCACCTATTCTTTCATTGCCAGAGGGCACAGACGATTGTGTGGTTTATTGTGACGCGTCAATTCAGGGTCTTGGTTGTGTGTTGATGCAACGGGATAAAGTCATTGCTTATGCATCGCGTCAACTTAAAGTTCACGAAAGGAATTACACTACACACGATCTGGAACTGGGAGTTGTTGTTTTCGCACTCAAGATGTGGAGACATTACCTGTATGGTACCAAGTGCACCATTTACACTGATCACAGGGGTCTCGAGCATATCTTCAAACAGAAGGATTTAAACATGCGACAACGTCGATGGGTCGAGCACTTGAATGATTACGAATGCGCGATCAAGTACCATCCGGGCAAAGCCAATGTGGTGGCCGACGCCCCCAGTCGAAAGGAGTCTACACCTAAGCGGGTTCGCGCATTACAACTCACCATCCAATCTAATCTTCCTACTCAGATACGAGATGCTCAGGTTGAAGCCTTGAAAGCAGAGAACGTTAGGGCGGAGTCCCTACGAGGATCGAGGAAACGGTTAGAACAAAAGGAAGACGGCGCTTACTACGTTACAGGGCGCATCTGGGTCCCACTTTATGGAAACTTACGCGAGCTTGTGATGGATGAAGCACATAAGTCTCGTTACTCAGTACATCCTGGTTCGGATAAGATGTACCACGATTTAAAGACTACATACTGGTGGCCTAGGATGAAAGCCCACGTAGCAACTTACGTTAGCAAATGTTTGACTTGTGCGAGAGTCAAGACAGAATATCAGAAACCATCGGGCCTACTCCAACAACCAGAGATCCCGAAATGGAAATGGGAGCAAATTTCCATGGATTTCGTTACTGGCCTTCCTAGATCTCAACGCGAAAATGACACAATTTGGGTGATAGTGGATCGATTGACTAAGTCTGCACACTTTTTGGCTATAAAAGAAACAGACAAGTTTTCTACTTTAGCAGACGTTTACTTGAAGGAAGTGGTTTCGAGGCACGGGGTGCCAACCTCCATTATTTCCGATCGTGATGCGCGTTTTACTTCTGAATTGTGGCAAGCAATGCACAAGTCCTTTGGCTCATGTTTAGATATAAGCACCGCTTATCACCCACAGACGGATGGGCAGTCTGAGCGCACCATCCAAAACCTTGAAGACATGCTTAGGGCATGTGTAATCGATTTTGGAAATGGTTGGGAAAAACATCTACCGTTAGTGGAATTTTCGTATAATAACAGCTACCACACCAGCATCCAAGCCGCTCCGTTTGAGGCGTTGTACGGACGTAAATGCCGATCACCTCTTTGTTGGGCAGAGGTTGGTGACAGCCAAATCACTGGCCCAGAACTTGTAGTAGATACAATAGAGAAGATTGCTCAGATATGACAACGAATAGCGGCAGCTCGTGACCTTCAGAAAAGCTACGCTGATAAGCGAAGGAAACCACTCGAGTTCCAGGTTGGGGATCGAGTATTACTTAAAGTCTCACCTTGGAAGGGTGTAGTTCGTTTTGGTAAACGAGGCAAACTCAACCTGCGATATGTCGGACCTTTTGAAATCAGTGAGAAAATTGGCAAGGTGGCCTACAACCTAAATCTACCTGCAGAACTCAGCGGAGTTCACAACGTATTCCATGTGTCGAGTCTGAAGAAGTGTCTGTCAGATGAGACCCTCATAGTTCCTTTGAAGGAGCTCACTATCGACGATCAGTTGCGATTCGTCGAGGAACCAGTTGAAATCACAGACCGAGACGTTAAGGTTCTCAAGCACACCAGAATACCTCTTGTTCGAGTTCGTTGGAGCTCCCGTCACGGCCCAAAGTTCACCTGGGAATGAGAAGATCAAATGAAACTCAAATATCCCCAGTTGTTCGAGAACAGTGCAACCACTACTGAGGCTGAAGCAACTACAGAATTTCGGGACGAAATTCCAAACCAACGGGGGGATGATGTGACGCCCCAGGAAAACCAGTAAACCACGCAACTTAACTAGCTTACTCAGTAACTGCATGCTAAATTTCGGGACGAAATTTCTTTCAAGTTGGGGATAATGTGACAACTCGAGTTTCCAAGATTCCATCTTCGCATTAATTACACGTTAATTGTTTACGTTATTTGTTTCACAACTGTATTTGCAAAACATGTTTGCTTTGTAATTGTACATGCTGGATTATGCTTGAGTTATGGTGTTTCTGTTTGATTAGTGAATGTTAGAAACTTATTAACTGTTGAACTCATAAACCCACAATCAACGAAACCTTGTGAGCCACACACACACACACACACCATGACAAAACATATGGAGTTTCGTCAACACCCTCACGAAACTAGAGAGTTTCGTCATTCGTCTTTCGACGAAACAGGGAGGGTTTCGCCATCTACACTCCGACGAAACGGAGGGTTTCACCGGCCCAAAATCACGACGAAGCCCAGTAAGGGCCCATTACGCTAACTTGGGTATAATTTCGTGAAAAGACTTCATGTCTCACACGGTTAGCAAGAATCGAAACCCTAGACTCTCCTAAACCTTCGACGACAGTTCTCTTCCCTGCAACCTCTACTCTTTTGCTAAACCTATTCTAGGTGGTTCAACCATCCGATCTTACGGTTAGTGTACCCTTTTTATGATTAGATCGTTGCTAGGGTTTAATTTAATTGTTGGTACACTTGATTTCCATGATGTTATCGTTAGTCGTTTGATCTCGTTTACTTGTTGACTGATGATCATGTATGTCGAATTTTATATTGTATGATTTAGATGATGTTCGTAGATGTGACTCGGAGAAACTTATTATGATACGATTAAATAAAGTATTAAGATATAGTAAGGAACTAGTGTTCCATTGTTAACCTATGAAACTGAATCTGATGCTTGTGATTGTATGCGAGTGGGTTCGTTGTTCATGTCGGTCAGATGTTAAGTATGGTAACCGTGTATAATGATTGAATGCTTGATTTCTGTATGATTGTATGATTGCTGTATGATGACAAACGGCGGTTAGGGTTTCTAGGTAATCATCAGTTACACGACGTAACTGACCTAATGGACGAAACGCCGATGTCGACGAAACCAGGGGGTTTCGCCGAGGGTAATCACGACGAAACGGGTGAGTTTCGCCGAAAGGATGCATGACGAAACTAGGGGGTTTCGTCGAATTAGAAAACTGCACAGTAACTAAGTTTAATTTTGTTAGGAGATAACTGAGTTAGTTATGTGTCGTTAAATGTATCTCATGTGAATATGCAATTAACTGCTAAATGCTATGAGGCATTTGTTACGTGAGCTATACTTTATGATCATGATTTATACGTGAACTACGTGAATATAAACTGATTGTGAATGCGTGCATACCATAGGCTTTGACTGATTAATTGGAATCAAGTAATTAATCAACTGAGCAAACCAAGGTGAGTTCACACTCCTAAGGCATGGGATTCCCGGTGGGTTAGGAATGGGATTGAATAACTACGACAGAACTTGTACATTCCCCACTACTAGACTACTTACCACCGTCCTCGGATTGGGAAGGACGCCAGCGCTAAACCTACGTACCTGCTACGTACCACCGTCCTCGGATTGGGAAGGACGCCTGCGCAAAACCTACATATTCTCATACGTACCTCTGTCCTCGGATTGGGAAGGACGCCTGCGCAAAACCTACGTATTCTCTTACGTACCTCTGTCCTCGGATTGGGAAGGACACCTTTAGATACAAGTAGTCTAGTGAATTACAACATGGGAAGCCCCCACTAAATATCGTGAAAAGGTTTGGGAAACAAGGATACCGGTTAACACATGGTTATGAAACAAACTTACGATTTCTGAAACGAACTCAATAACTGAAAAAACAACTGTGAACTCGCTCAACTTTGTTGTTGACTCGTTGTTACATGCCTTGCAGGCCGTTAGATACTCATGGAGCTTACACAGGGAGGCGCGGTCGTTGTGGGACATGGACAGTGTGTGTCATGTTAAAAACATTTTATCATTTCGAACTTAATACTTATGTTGGGTTTTTACATTTATGCTTCCGCTAAACATTTAACTATGCTTTTGTTTGAACACCTTTCATATTGTGTGGTTGAATTTTATTTATTACTTACAATGTTCAATATGATTGGTGGCTCGATCCTGGTCAGTCACGCCTCCAAGCGGTGATACTCCGCGTGTGGATTTTGGGGGTGTGACAGTGACCCAGCCTGTCATGGAAGCTTGTGAAGTCAAGAATCCTTCTCGTCATCCCTGGAGGTTGACTAGAGCAACTGCTTCTAGTAAAGTGTCTCAATCCTCCTATGCTATTTCACTTGATAGTGGGGTGGAGATTGATGCAAATTTGATAGCGACTATGATTTGGGTTGATGTGGTTACGGCAAAAACGGTTCAAAGTGATGTGTATATTACTGAGATGAAGATACATTTCCTACTCCTGGTAGGGTTAGCATGGAATCTGTGCTTAAGAAGTTGAATAAGGGGAAAAGGACAGTTGGTTGGAAGAAAGGTCGAAATTACATGGGGTCTAAGTCTGAGAAGGTGATGGAGAAGGGTCTGGTGCCCGGGGCTTATCAATTTGAGGTGTCTTGAGAAGAATGTTGAAGATGAAACTTCAAAGTTTGTGCAGTATGAAGGGAAAGTATATGGTTGAGAAGCTTATATCGAGTGAAGCTTCTGATGCTGATGTTGAGATCTTTGTTCCAAATGGAAGGTTCGCCCATTGAAACTACCCGGGATGGTATTGTCTGCCAAGAGAAGGTTGTTGATGAGGAGGTTATGAGGAAGATCAATCTCCACGCTACCTATCTAGTGATGGCTATCCCTGAGGGGATTCAACAGGAGAATTGGTTGTTGCATGACTCAAAGGATGCTAAGGCTTCTTAGTAGAAGGTTGAGGCAAAGCTTGAAGAGATGAAGACAGAAGTTGGTGCCTTAAAGGCTAAGGAGGAGAGTCTTATACATCAGTTCGCTGTTTCTCGCACCCAGTTGATGAAGAAATGAAGAAACTTAAAAAGCATTCTAAGGATTTGTCTG
This sequence comes from Helianthus tuberosus, assembly GCA_030545235.1. Classification (NCBI taxonomy): domain Eukaryota; kingdom Viridiplantae; phylum Streptophyta; class Magnoliopsida; order Asterales; family Asteraceae; genus Helianthus; species Helianthus tuberosus. The sequence goes on from JARYGA010021306.1 coordinate 103,037, forward strand.
ATTTCCAGGATAAGATTTTCAAGGAAAAGGCTGAGCTGGGTTTGGAGAAGATGTGATTTAACAAGTAGAAGGTTGCCAATGAAGTAGTGATGAAAGATCTGAGGCAACGTGTTAGAGCTAAAGGACGAACCATGCAAACATAAAGTAGGTTTTATGTAATTATTGAAGACAAATGACAAACTTTGCAATCCGATACAAACATAAAGGACGACTTTTGTAATTTACTCATATTTTTATGTTTTACACAAATTAAATTATTCAACTCGTGTATTACACGGGGAGATAACCTAGTTATGTATACATTTATATAAAATAATGGAAAAGGAATAGTGACCCCATGCTAATATGAGTCATCAGTTTTTCGCTAACTTGCACCTATATATTTTTCTTTTTCTTTTGTTTTTTTCATTTTTTTACTTTTAGTTTAGCTTTTTAACGAACGTGCCAATACCGTTTTGGACACATTCTTTAATTTTTTTTTCTTTAATGAGTGCACCTAAGTTTTTTTAGTTTAGAATTTTTTAATAAACATGCCGATACTCCATTGGACATATTTTTTAACTTTTTTTGCTATGACGGGTGCACCAAAACCGACCGAGTTCCTATCTTATTCTTTTTCATTTACCCTTCTTATCTTGCTATTTACCATATTGTTTTACCTTTTCTTATTATTTTGATGTTTAGAGCCAAGTAACCACGCAAATAGCATAAGACATTTAGATATATTTTGTTTAATTTCACGAATTTGTTCATTGGTTGACATAGTGTACAATATATAGGTTTTGAATTCCAACCGCGTCCCTACGCAACGCACGGGTGACTACCATCCTAGTTAATCTTTAAATGTATTAAAATTTTAATTTGTTGCTATTATATCTACCCATTGGTTAAGTTCACCACAATGACAACCATGCTCCATGACACACTTACCCAACCCTAATGAACACCAATACACCATCACCACAACCACAACCATCTTCACCTTAGTGTCACACCGTACAAAAATTCAGTACCAATTTTTAGCATTCTAGAACTTTCTGGGCCATACCGACACATCAAGAGTTACCCGGAAGACTCTGGAACAGCCTACATTGTTCCAACAACTTGGGAGCATAAAAATGACCAAGATCAAGCCAAGAAAGGCCCAGAATTTGCTGGAAAAAGCTGGTCAAAACAGCCATAAAACTAAGCTATAGAACTCTCTATAATTTCAACAAATATGATGATATTTAGGTAAGAAATATCTATATATTAAGGCTAGATCTTTATAAAGGAATGATCTAGATCTTGGTTTAAAAAAGCGCGCCTTAAGCGCGAAACGCACCTAGGCGCAAACTAGATCGCCTTGTGTGACATAAGGCGCAAGGTGTACAAGAAGCGTAGCTGAGGCGCGTTTTTTAGGGGGAAAATCGACATAAGGCGCAGCTGAACGCACGCTTTTTGTACATGGGGTGTTTCTATGCAGCTGAGTGTTGTACAACAGGCTTTTTATGTTGTACATTTATGTTTTTTTTTCCATTTTAAAACCTATATAAAGCTTAATTATAGCTAAATCATAGGTATTGGATGCTAAACACTTATGGGATATATAAAATAAATTATATAATCACTTTGCGCTTTGCGTGCGAAAAGCTCACCGCTTTTGCGCTTCGCTTTTAAAAAATCGGTTTTAGACCTCATCGCTTTTGTGAGATTCCCGCATTTTTAAACCAAGATCTAGGTATGGAACTATCTATATAATAACCAAGTAGTTTAAATAGAAGTGTTAGGCATCATTTGCACTCACCCCACATTATGTCACACCCCAACCGATGGCGGAAACATCGGGGCGCGACACTGAGCGAAACAGATTGTTCAAGAGAAATTCCATAACAACTAAATTACCGGATAGTTATGTCATACCCCGATATTTCCACAAATTACCGGTGGGCACGGTGGGGAGTATCGTGACGTAGTTGATATCATCATAGTCAAATAATCACAGTTCAATGCACAGCGGAAGTCTAAAGTAAATATATTACAAACTGATTCAAAAGTAACATCAATATTACAAACGGATTGTAAGATGGATCCATAGGCAGATCTTAAAAAAGAAAGGTAAACACTGTTCAACAAACTTTAGACGTCTAGAACTTGCAAGATTCCCTATTAACGCCTTGAGCTCCCAGCCAATTACGTACAGTAGCTGTCACTTAATCTTTTTGGAAAATACGTCAGTTTACACTGGTAAATAAAATTAACTGACTCTTTTGAAAATGTTTTAAAAAAAAATTTATTTGAATGCACAATGCACAAATATCCTTTTATAACTTGGGACAGTTATATAAAAATAATCTTGTATACAGATTTACATGTTCCTTATACATTCAGGGCCCGATGTAGAAACCGAGTCAAGATTAACAGACACACCACAAGTATAGGCCCACAACAGAGTGATATACCGTTTTTCTTACGCAACTGTCAGGGGTATGCCTACACCCCGTGCTTAAGACGTGGCCATTTTCTTAATAATGATGCCAAGGATATCCAGGACATGGTCATTAACCCCTATAGGCTTTATTTCAAACAAGACAGATTAAAACGGGTTACCTCAATAATTTAATCACAATCTGATTAAACATTCAATACCCGACCAAGCGGTATTACTATAATACCATATCCCAAGCCCGTATAGGGAAAATAAGTTAAAAGTATTTACCTGAGCTTAAAATGCAATTTATACTTGGCCGTATATTCTAACCAGCAAGCACAAGTACCTCTAATGGGGCTCTCAATCTGGAACGAAGGTTTTATTAACCTATTATATTCCTAATGGGTCTTATTTAAGTTGTAACTTAGACCGGTTAGTTTTAAGGAAAGGTTTACGGTTCAAAACGCGAGATTAAGCGAAGACTGGATTAGAGTGTGATTTAGATCCAACAAGTATGAAGACTTGTTTAATTTGGGTAAACTAAACACATTCTGGATTTTAAAGCAAAAATGATAAGGTTTGACCCGTTTCGGTCAATTTATGCAAACTAGTTACATAAACCGTACCGAACGCGTAAAATACATAACGGGTAACCAAATGAGTCATGCACATGTTTCACAAGTTAATATGTCTTAAATATGTTGTGATATCAGTAGGATACCTTCCATTATGCCCAAAACGAATTTAAAATCAAATTAAGCCCCGAAAGGGCATTTTGGTCATTTTAAAGATCATAAAAGAGGTTAAATGACAATCTGAGGTTCTGGTCTAAAATGATCAGTTAAAATATTTATTTTAGTAGGTTATATCAGTAAAATATCATATATGTGTGAATTTTATCATTTATGGCCAAACTATGCACCATAGGGGCATTTTGGTCATTTTACATAAGCCTTAAAGGTCAAATTTGGAAATCTGAGTTCAAAACTTTTACTTACTGTTAAGGTATAAAAATTTATTCATAACATCAGTAGGTAACAAGCTTTAGGTGCCAAATATGGTTTTAAACCATACTATGCGCCTAAATCGCATAAAGGTCGGTATTTGACGATTTTCGGGTTAATTAAGGAAATCGGAGATTTTAATCAGCCTTTACTGTTTAAAATAGCTTATTTAATATATAAAATCAGTAGAAAAAGGTTTGGTATGTAAAGGATGAGTAAACCTCATTTTATTAGCGAAAAGGGCATTATCGTCAATTACCTAGTCTATGCGAGAACCCTATGTTATGTTCAGTTTAAAAATAAATAAAAATCTCCAAAAATCCCAAAATATTATATTATATCAGTGGGTAAAAGGTTTGGTGTCAAAATTTGATTTTAAATAGGTTTTATGCCGAAATTTCCGTTTAATTAATAAAAAGGCTTTAATTTACGATATTGAGCATAACTCCCATTTTAGACCACGAACTGATGTGAAATTTTAAGGACATGTTTATAAATCAGTAAAAAAGGTTTTTGTCCTCTCACATTTTCAAAAATCTTGTTTTAATATCAAAAGGGCATAATAGTCAACTTTAAGCATATAACGAAAACATGCAATGAACTAAGATTTTGATGGAACCATGTTGTATAACCTTGGAAGGTTATACTAACATATAATACGGTCCTAAAGGAATCCTAAGGCATATCTAAACTAAGCTAAATCAGGTCAGAACTGAAAGTCAAAGCAAAAGTCTACTTTTGCGACTTTCGGTTCCGAACCAAGCCTAAACTCAGAATTGTCGGGTTGAACATGCCTAGACATGTTCAATTAATATTTACCAAGTTATTAAAGTGTCAAAACTGATTTTATCTCCTTTACATCATTAGTTATGAATTTCATTTAAAAGACTGACTCGTTTGACTTTTATTTTAATCACTTTGACCCGACCATTAACTAAGTAAACATGGTAATTAGGAGGTGCCCTTTTGAGAGTTTAATACCTACCTAATTACGATCACGTAGCCATGTTCGTTGCGAACAATGGCTCAACCGTTTAAAAGTCAAAGCGTTTATCGCAAACGCTTGACTTTTCGGCTTTAATTGCTAAATAAACAAACTAGCCATAAGAGGGCACTTACAAAGGGTCCAATGGACTGAAAAGAACTCAAAAGGAGGTTCCCAATGATCAGGATCCTCAGATTTGAGTTAGAGAGCATGAGCTTCAAGAAATGGGTGAAAACAAATGAATGAGCAAGGCCCTATATATAGTTTTCGGTATCGCATAGGATCGTGACAAGTGTCGGAAGGGTTAACAAGATTATAACATGTGTAAAACCAGGTTATAATACCATCTAAGGCCCCTAGAATCGAAATATGAGAGTATGGGAACTAGTTTTAACAAAAACCAGCAACATAAACCAGTTTCTGCAGCTGTTCTGTTTTACACTGCCCGCGTAGGAGGCCCAGGAGGCTTACGCGACCCGCCTAGAATCTGGTCCAGACTCACAGGTTTCGCAGAATTACATAATCAGCCCCTACATGTGTTAAATGCTATTTCCGACACATTTAAGGCCCGTTAAGCCATGTTTAAGGCTCTACAATGATGCCTAAACATATGGAACATAAAACATGCTCAAAAATATCTCGGATGTCGGTTCGTTTGGTCGTACGGTTGCTTTGTTCGTCTAATTACGACGAAACACGAACGGACGCGAAAAACGATCCAAATTACGCGACGAATGGAATTTTATCACGCCGAACACTAAAATAAAATATTTTAGGGATTAAATAAATTTTTGGATGTCCAGATATATTCAGAATGTAAGATATGCGCGAAAATGCAAACTTATGCATTTTTTGACGCTTTTAGTCCCTGTTAATCAAATAAGTTTATTTTTGCGCACAAACCCCTCTAAGCCTATTCCTAAGCTATGTAAAGGATATTTAGGACATTTTTAACTTATGATCATATTCCGGCAGGTTCGATACCATACGAATCGGTATACTTTTGCAGTTTGACGCAAATAGTCCTTTCATCGCACAAAGTAGCGCGAAATGTCATTTAATGATATCCAAGCCTTCCATGGCCCATAATGGGTATTCCCAAGCATGTGTTTAATTATTTCTATGCTCTCGTTTGCTTAAATGGTCACCAAAAGGCGTAGATTCAAAAGTTGACGCTTTTGGTCCCTCTAATGCGCAAACTTGCGCATATCATCGTTTAATAGCATCGAAGCCTTATCTAATCCATGTTAAGCATTCTTGAGAGTATTATTAAACATCACGATGCTTTGGGTTCGTAAAAAGGTCATTCAACGGTATAATTAAACATATTGACGCTTTTAACCCCTTAAACTTGCAAAGTTGCGCGTAACGTCATTTAAAGGCATAAAAGCCTTAAACGGCCAATAATTGGCATTCCCGGGAGTCTAATCAAATATCATGAAGCTCTCGGTTTGTTAAAAGGTCACTCAGAGGTAAGAATTAACATGTTGACGCTTTTAACCCTTCGACGCGCAAACTTTCAATTAATAATGCAAACGGCTATTCTCGATCAACAAGTGGCCCATTTGTGAATATGATTACCATGTAATGTTATTCAGAGGCTTATAATAAGCATGTTAACATTTCCAGTCCTTCTATAATCAAAGTTTTTGATTTTTCACAAAATTAGTCCCTTAAATTCAACGTTTGACTTTATTAGGGTTTATTACACGTGTCAGTACATCATTGGACGTGATTTTATAAGGTGTTACATCCTCACCCCCTTAAAAGAAATCTCAACCTCGAGATTTGCTACAGTAATGGAAGTACTTTCTAACGTATCATGGACTTAACCTCCATAGCATATTTGGGCCTCTAAGGGCATCTCAGTTGACCTATACGATAGGTACATACTCCCTTTCGGAGCTTCTTAACTTGTCGATCCTTAATCTATACGGGTTTCTTATCAACCCATAAATTTTCATTGGTCTGCATATCATTCTGTGATAGTGCTTCTTGTCTTATCGGCGAAACATATCCTTAAATCACTAGTGTGGGACACATTGATTTCCATCAAGCTACTCAGGTAAGTTTTAGCTTATAGTTTACCAATCTTGATATATATTCGATTTCCTCGAATGATTCTATATATCAGAGCTTAACTAGCCTGATAAATTAAAAATTTAGCACACCCTTCTTAGGTTGATACCTTCAATTGAACCTTATTCCTTATTAAGGACTTAAGAGGGCTGCGACTTTCATAAATCCTTGATTTCCGCCGATTACTGGAAATTTTCAGACGATTACGAATTCGTATAATCTTATTTGTTGTTTCCAAGAAATTTTCCAGGTCCTACTAATTCGGACTTACCAAACTTCTGTCCAACAATAGATGTTTAACATCCTATCTATACAAAGTCTCCAAGGAGCAGCCTTGCAGCTTACATGCTAATTATTAGTTACAGGAGAGCTTATTTAAGGTGGGATAATCTTTCCAAGTATAGCTTAAAACCAATCTTAAGGAATAGCTAATCCTTACAGTTAGTCGAACAAATCGATAATCCTAGGCAGCTAAAGGCGATTCTTAATAGTTGCCTAAATACGGTTGCGGTAATCAATGCATGAATGAACCGTCTTTCTTAATTAATAATACCGAACTTTCAGAATTATGATTTAGGCTTTTATGAAATCCCTTTCTAAAAGCTTTCCTGGTTGACCCTTAGTCATTCCATCCTGTTGGTACTAACCTATATGGGACTTTCCAATAGATGCAACTTTAAGCAAAGTATTATTCTTAACTCTACTAGTCTTCGAAGGTAAACAGGGTACTTCTTTGGAGAAGACAATCAAAACACAAGGAGATTATAGAGATTTTCCAAATCTCAGGCTCTGGTTCATTTATCATTGCCTGTGTCAAATAAGTGACGCATTTGCTCTACAAATCCATGGATACCTTATTCAATGGCACTTATTTGGACATTTCCCTTCTGGATATCTTCTTTGAATACCATTAGCTGACATTAGGACAATATGACCATTGGGATATCTTAGTGGTTCCATGCATTAAACCTCCATACTGATCAGGCATGGAAGCAATCTATGAGACATATTAAGATACACCAATCCTCATATAGCACTTTCATCATACAGTCTGGTATTTGCAATTGATAGAAATCAAAGAGATATCAACTAACATATACTGGCGCACTTTATCTGGAGAGAGGGTACTCTTAAAAAAATTTTACGACTGAAGATTTCTGACAGGAACAGAAGAAATGGTTCCTATGATTTTCGTCTGTAAGTTTTACCTTACGCTTTATATCTTAGGGTTCTTGTGGAAGATCTTGAAAGTTTGCTATACTTAAAATTTATGAAGGATTTATTGGTATCCGAATCAAAACAGAACTCTTAGCATTTATATTCCAATAAATGTTAAAGAATGTACCTGATGTCATTATTGATATGGACTACCTCTGGCACTTTTCAGGAGAGTTTAAGCTCTTTCATTCTTAGGCTTTGCATCCTTAGCCGCACATCCCTTGACAGATGCAGGGCATGTAGTCTTGATGTGGCCTTTCTCACCACAGCCGAAACAGACTGCATTCTTCATGTCCTTGCAATCCAACGTTCTATGCTCTCTTGATTTGCAGATTCCACAAACCCTAGGCTGCGATTGGGATTTTGATTTGAACCTGCACTTCCCTAGATGGCGCTTCTTGCAGGTCTTGCATACAGGTTTCTTGTTGGACTCTTGCTTACCCTTTTTCTTAAAACTCTGGGAGTGCCTTTTCCTTTTTAGTTCATCCCTTGCATTTGAGGCATGAAGAAGATCCTTCTCGTGAGTAAGCAAGTGTGGTCTTAGATGAGATTTGGAGCAAGTAGCATTGGGCTCCTTGAACTTTTTCACGGCTTTCCTCACAGCCTTTCCAACAACTGCGTCTATCATAGCTTGGAGAACATCTTTGTCAATTCGGAGGTTCACAATTGTAGCATCTTTAGCATGTGTCGCATTATCAGTGGCGCGATTGACGGTTGTCTTATCCGAGTTTGTCATACTCGAGACTTGGTTCCTAACACCAAATGAAACAATTACTTAGTTGCAATCCAACAACCGCTATTCAACATCCTGATGACCTAACATATACTAACCTTGGTATCATTAAACCATACAGGCTAATATAGTACGAACATTCTTAATGAATGTTATTTAAATATATATCAATTATACTTAGCCTAGGCCATAAAAAGACCATCAATGGCAATTTAGGTTTGGACCTAGTCCATCACCTTTTTGACAGGGGATCAAATGTCACATCTGTCTTGATCATATTGATGATTTTGGATAGCTTGAAAGCTTGTCATAAGGATATTGGAGAAGAGCGATTCCTAATGGATATAAAGCATCCATCTAAAGTTGTTGAAGCAGTCTCTAAAGTATCATCGACCAGTTTTACCTCGCGTTATATGTCTAGGGTCCTAATCAGGCGAATACAACCGTTTACAACATTTATTGTCAATGATAGACTTATCTGCGCCAGAATCAAACAAATTCCCACATAAACATCATTGATAAGGAAAGATACCTGTTATGATGTTATCTTTCTGCACTGCCTCTTGGTTGTTCATCTGGAAGACTCACGCATTTTTTTTCTTGGCCTCTTCAGGCTTCTTCTGATTCCTAGGGCAGTTAGTCTTGATATGCCCCTTCTCGTTGCAACCATAACAGGTTGCATCCTTCAACTTCTTACAATCCAAGGTTTTATGTTCCTTAGAGTTGCAGATTCCACAAGGTAGAGGCTAAGATTCAAATCTGCATTTCCCGAGGTGGTATTTCCTACAGGTTTTGAACTTGGTCTTTTCACCCGACTGTTGGTTGTTCTTCTTAAACCCGAAACTCTTCTTATGATCATAGTTCCCCTTTTTCTTATTATCGGAGCGATTCTCCTCGTCCCTTTTTCGCTTTCCATCATCAGAAGCTTTTGCAGCCTTGTTTCTAACCACATCAAGTGCGAGAGATAGTGACAGATCTGCCGCTGACCTGAATGTGGTAGGTCTAGATGCTTTCACACTTGCTTTGATCTCCGGAGCCAGACCTCCTATGAAACGAGCTATGCGTTTTAGTTCCGGTGTGACCAAGTAGGGAACCAATCGAGACATGGTATTGAAACTTGTAAGATATGCCTGACAATCAAAGTTCTTCATGACCAATGTCAAGAAATCAGTCTTGATTTTCTCAACTTCAGGTTGAGGACAGAAATTTTCTTTGATATGAGCAACAAACTGATCACAAGTCAAGCTGTACAACGGGATCTTCCCTGTAGCTTGGATTAGTGACTTCCACCAAGCTAGAGCTTCCCCTTTAAAAGATTGTGAAACAAACTTCACAATGTCTTGCTCAGCACATCCACTAATATCAACAATGGTGTCCATCTCATCTAGCCACGTCATGCAATCAATGGCTCTTTTTTCCCCAGTGAAATCCCTGGGCTTGCAGGAGACGAAATACTTATACGAACAGGTCTTTGCACTTGGCTCTTGATTGAATACAATCTTCTTAGACGGAACACTATGTTGATTCGATGAGTGTTGGGCATCGTCCTTCTTTGACTCGTGAGATTTAGAAGGTGGCTTACTGTGAGCCACAGAGTAAGTCTTAGAGTGTGTATCACTAGATTCTTTAAATTGCCTGTCCACGGCTTTAGAAACAGCATTGTCAATTAATGCTCGAAGTTCCGCACAAGTTATGTTGATCCTGGTAGTATCATGGTTTTCTATAGTGTGACTGTTGACTTCTTCAGATTCTGCCATGTAGCTTGATTGCTACATAAAATAATGACAATGATTCATTCAGAAGTCTCTTATGGGATTGTCTTTTATGGCAATCCATTAACCATGGTAAAATTTAAGCCATATTGGTTAATTTTAATTTATTTAAATTTTTATTATATTTTATCCCAGTTATAAACTACTAAGGATACTGAAATGGCACAAAAGGCCTTGTCACGAGGGCAGTTTTGAATTTATAAGCCATGACCTTATAGGATCGAGGCATTAAGGTTTGAACACAGTTCATTACCTTCTTGACAGAGAGTCAAAGACTACAACTGTCTTTTGTCTTTTAGGACAGTAGATATAGCCCGTAGGCATTTCATCACTAAGGGATGTTTATGATATGATCATCTTATCTGATGATTTGAGCCATGATTTCTAAATCACTAGGCTAGATAATAAATTGGAAGAATCCAATATAAGGATGACTCGTGTGATTTTATCGAATCACATTTGCCAGGAGTGCTAACATGTTTTCAGATGTTAACAAGGATTTAAATCTTAAAAAGGTTTTTACCGTCTAGGCCATGTCTAAATGACATATAGGCTAGGTTATACCTTCAAGGTTTTCTTTCGATATTCAAAGGCAGATCAATTACAAAAAGGAATGATGTTTTGATTTATTTTATATGTTATATTCATACAAATAAGGACAAATGAAACTTTAAATTATAACATTCCATTAAATGGAAAAAGTACGTAGATGCCCTAAACGGGATTTTTAAACAAGAAGTTTGTCCACATAGGAACTAAAAGATAAATTTGTCCTTATAAGGACTAATAAAGAAATGAAATGCAACAGAAAGAGTTTCTTCTTCACTTTATTTCTGGAAATTTTCTCCTTGGTTCTCTGTGTGAGGTACGAATATTGAAAGTTTTGGTGTGTAGTCGAAATCTTCTATTTTAGGAATCTTTGCAATAGTGGAATCCAAGGATTTTATGGTTAATGAATAATATGAATCATGAATAAGGTCAAGACTGGTATAATCCAAGTTTGGGATTCCAAGATTTGGAGGTAAGAAATATGAGTCATTTAGGTCCATAGGCATTATCTTTGGAACAAGAGCTTCAGGGACAGCTGGTATGAACTCCTCCGATGTTGGCTTCTCATTTGAAGTTTCAAAAGTCTTGGGTATAGAACTTGAAATATGGTTAATGGGTTCAAAAGGTCATTCCTCCATACTGGTCGTGTGCTTCCACCAATGGCAGCTTCGCTCGGCGACACGATCCTGGGATGCATAAATATCGAAAACAATGTATACATATAACAGGGATGAGATCATTCCTAGTTCAAGTCTAGACACGGAAGTTAAGGAATGTGCTACTGTGTCATTGAGATTAAACACAAAAAGCTAGTGTTTAACTCACTCAATGTTGGCTCTGATACCAACCTGTCACACCCTGATATTTTCACATATTACCGGTGGGCCCGGTGGGGAGTATCGTGACGTAGTTGATATCATCATAGTCAAATAATCACAGTTCAATGCACAGCGGAAGTCTAAAGTAAATATATTACAAATTGATTCAAAAGTAACATCAATATTACAAACGGATTGTAAGATGGATCCACATGCGGATCTTAAAACAGAAATGTAAACACTGTTCAACAGACTTTAGACGTCTAGAACTTGCAAGATTCCCTATTAACGCCCTGAGCTCCCAGCCAATTACGTACAGTACATGTCACTTAATCTTTTTGGAAAATACGTCAGTTTACACTGGTAAATACAATTAACTGACTCTTTTGAAAATGTTTTAAAAAAAATTGATTTGAATGCACAAGGCACAAATATCCTTTTATAACTTGGGACAATTATATAAAAATAATATTGTATACAGATTTACAGGTTCGTTATACATTCAGGGCCCGATGTAGAAACCGAGTCAATATTAACAGACACACCACAAGTATAGGCCCACAAGAGAGTGATATGCCGTTTTTCTTACGCAACTGTCAGGTGTATGCCTACACCCCGTGCTTAAGACGTGGCCATTTTCTTAATAATGATGCCAAGGATATCCTAGACATGGTCATTAACCCCTAAAGGCTTTATTTCAAACAAGATAGATTAAAACGGGTTACCTCAATAATTTAATCACAATCCGATTAAACATTCAATACCCGACCAAGGGGTATTACTATAATACCGTATCCCAAGCCCGTATAGGGAAATAAGTTAAAAGTATTTACCTGAGCTTAAAATGCAATTTATACTCAACCGTATATTCTAACCAGCAAGCACAAGTACCTCTACTGGGCTCTCAATCTGGAACGAAGGTTTTATTAACCTATTAGATTCCTAATGGGTCTTATTTAAGTTGTAACTTAGACCGGTTAGTTTTAAGGAAAGGTTTACGGTTCAAAACGCGAGATTAAGCGAAGACCGGATTAGAGGGTGATTTAGACCCGAAAAGTATGAAGAGTTGTTTAATTTGGGTAAACTAAACACAATCTGGATTTTGAAGCAAAAATGATAAGGTTTGACTCGTTTCGGTCAATTTATGCAAACTAGTTACATAAACCGTACCAAACGCGTAAAATGCATAACGGGTAACCAAATGAGTCATGCACATGTTTCACAAGTTAGTATGCCATAAATATGTTGTGATATCAGTAGGATACCTTCCATTATGCCCAAAACGAATTTAAAATCAAATTAAGCCCCGAAAGGGCATTTTGATCATTTTAAAGATCATAAAAGAGGTTAAATGACAATCTGAGGTTCTGGTCTAAAATGATCAGTAAAAATATTTATTTTAGTAGGTTATATCACTAAAATGTCATATATGTGTGAATTTTATCATTTGTGGCCAAACTATGCACCATAGGGGCATTTTGGTCATTTTACATAAGCCTTAAAGGTCAGATTTGGAAATCTGAGTTCAAAAATTTTACTTACTGTTAAGGTATAAAAATGTATTCATAACATCAGTAAGTAACAAGCTTTAGGTGCCAAATATGGTTTTAAACCATACTATGCGCCTAAATCGCATAAAAGTCGTATTTGACGATTTTCGGGTTGATTAAGGAAATATGAGATTTTTATCAGCCTTTACTGTTTAAAATAACTTATTTAATATATAAAATCAGTAGAAAAAGGTTTGGTATGTAAAGGATGTGTAAAACTCATTTTATTAGCTAAAAGGGCATTATCGTCAATTACCGAGTCTATGCGAGAACCCTATGTTATGATCAGTTTAAAAATAAATAAAAATCTCCAAAAATCCCAAAATATTATATTATATTAGTGGGTAAAAGGTTTGGTGTCCAAATTTAAGTTTAAATAGGTATTATGCCGAAATTTCCGTTTAATTAATAAAAAGGCTTTAATTTACGATATTGAGCATAACTCCCATTTTAGACCACGAAATGATGTGAAATTTTAAGGACATGTTTATAAATCAGTAACAAAGGTTTTTGTCCTCTCACATTTTCAAAAATCTTGTTTTAATATCCAACGGGCATAATAGTCAACTTTAAGCATATAACGGAAACATGCAATGAACTCAGATTTCTATGGAACCATGTTGTATAACCTTGGAAGGTTATACTAACATATAATACGGTCCTAAAGGAATCCTAAGGCATATCTAAACTAAGCTAAATCCGGTCAGAACTGAAAGTCAAAGAAAAAGTCTACTTTTGCGACTTTCGGTTCCGAACCGAGCCTAAACTCAGAGTTGTCGGGTTGAACATGCCTAGACATGTTCAATTAATATTTACCAAGTTATTAAAGTGACAAAATTGATTTTATTGCCTTTACATCATTAGTTATGAATTTCATTTAAAAGACCGACTCGTTTGACTTTTATTTTAATCACTTTGACCCGACCATTAACTAAGCAAACGTGGTAATTAGGAGGTGCCCTTTTGAGGGTTTAATACCTACCTAATTATGATCACGTAGCCATGTTCGTTGCGAACAATGGCTCAACCGTTTAAAAGTCAAAGCGTTTATCGCAAACGCTTGACTTTTCGGCTTTAATTGCTAAATAAACGAACAAGGCCCTATATATAGTTTTCGGGACCACATAGGATCGTGACAAGTGTCGGAAGGGTTAACGAGATTATAAGATGTGTAAAACCAGGTTATAATACCATCTAAGGCCCCTAGAATCGAAATATGATAGTATGAGAACTAGTTTTAACAAAAACCAGCAACATAAACCAGTTTCTACAGTTGTTCTGTTTTACACGGCCCGCGTAGGAGGCCCAGGAGGTATACACGGCCCGCCTAGAATCTGGTCCAGACTCACATGTTTGGCAGAATTACATAATCAGCCCCTGCATGTGTTAAATGCTATTTCCGACACATTTAAGGCCCGTTAAGCCATGTTTAAGGCTCTACAATGATGCCTAAACATAGGGAACATAAAACATGCTCAAAAATATCTCGGATGTCGGTTCGTTTGGTCGTACGGTTGCGTTGTTCGTCTAATTACGACGAAACACGAAAGGGCGCAAAAAACGATCCAAATTACACGACGAATGGAATTTTATCATGCCGAACACTAAAATAAAATATTTTTGGGATTACATAAATTTTTGAATGTCCGGATATATTCAGAATGTAAGATATGCGCGAAAATGCAAACTTATGCATTTTTTGACGCTTTTAGTCCCTGTTGATCAAATAAGTTTATTTTTGTGCACCAAACCCCTATAAGCCTATTCCTAAGCTATGTAAAGGATATTTAGGGCATGTTTAACTTATGATCATATTCCAGAAGGTTCGATACCATACGAATCGGTATACTTTTGCAATTTGACGCAAATAGTCCTTTCATCGCACAAAGTAGCGCGAAATGTCATTTAATGATATCCAAGCCTTCCATGGCCCATAATGGGTATTCCCAAGCATGTGTTTAATTATTTCTATGCTCTCGTTTGCTTAAATGGTTCGCTTTTGGTCCCTCTAATGCGCAAACTTGCGCATATCATCGTTTAATAGCATCGAAGCCTTATCTAATCCATGTTAAGCATTCTTGAGAGTATTATTAAACATCACAATGCTTCGGGTTCATAAAAAGGTCATTCAGAGGTATAATTAAACATATTGACGCTTTTAACCCCTTAAACTTGCAAAGTTGCGCGTAACGTCATTTAAAGGCATAAAAACCTTAAACGGCCAATAATTGGCATTACCGGGAGTATAATCAAATATCATGAAGCTCTCAGTTTGTTAAAAGGTCACTCAGAGGTAAGAATTAACATGTTGATGCTTTTAACCCTTCGACGCGTAAACTTTCAATTAATAATGCAAACGGCTATTCTCGATCAACAAGTGGCCCATTTGTGAATATGATTACCATGTAATGTTATTCAGAGGCTTATAATAAGCATGTTAACATTTCCAGTCCTTCTATAATCAATTTTTTTTATTTTTCACAAAATTAATCCCTCAAATTCAACGTTTGACTTTATTAGGGTTTATTACACGTGTCAGTACATCATTGGACGTGATTTTACGAGGTGTTACAAGTTAATATTATGTCCCATACCATAACCCATCAAGCATTTAATTATTACAGACATAGATATCTCAAAACAAGTAAACTGTTCTGACAACTCAGATTTAAGTAAGGAAATTGTTCGTTGGTTTCTAGACCCTCCTAAGCTTGATTCCATCAAATTGAAAGCAAGCTTCCTAAGCATTCAAACACCTGCCACATACATTAAATAGAGGTCAATACACATAGTGTAAATGTGAGCATACAAGTTTGATAGTATAATAGAGTTCGAAATCGTTTACGCATAACCAGCATGTACAACATATAATGTGAAGCATGTAAGTTATCGATAAAGATCCTATCAATACCAATGACTGCGATTTGACTGCGAGTAGCGAGTGCGCAACACATGTTCACCACTGCGAACTCGTGATGTAATATCCTTAACAACCCCTGAGTGAACAGGTGCTGAGTCCATACTGTAGTACTATCGTTGCTAAGGCAGGTAGACATCAATCAATGTGTAAACATAACAAACAGGCATTCATCGAGTCACATATAACATGCAATAATGGTTAGCGTTAAATAGTATTTGCGTTGTGTGTCGATGTGATTTAGTATAAATAACGTATGTAACACCCAAAAGTGCTTAAAGCAAAAAGGGATCGAGTATACTCACAGCAATGGTAGTTAATGGATTGAAGGGAGCACTAGAGCGGGATTAGCCTGATCTGAACGATAGCATAAATGATGAGCGGTGCGTAAAATGGTGCAAAGTGAACAAGTGACGAGTGGTAGTCCGGCCGGATGGCGATCCGGACGGATGGCCATTCGCTCGGATGTCAATCCGTTCGGATGGTCATCCGTTCGGAGGATGGCCATTTGGTCGGATTGACACTCGTTTGGGATGGATGTGTTTGCGGCGCCTATCGGCGTAACTTTTCTGACGACTCCGAGCTTTCAGTAGATTGTCTCGAATTTAGAGGATTTTATCGGTCGTTTCTTGTAACAGCTCAGGACCGGTAATTTGCGCGTCTCTGATCTCGTGCCATACAATAGGCGAACGACATTTTCTTCCGTATAATGCCTCAAATGGTGCCATTTGGATACTAGAGTGATAACTGTTATTGTACGAGAATTCGACTAAAGGTAAGTGCGAGTCCCAATTACCACCGAAATCTATGACACACGAGCGAAGCATGTCTTCGAGGGTACGAATCGTGGGTTCAGTCTGACCGTCGGTCTGGGGATGGAAAGCAGTACTAAGATTAAGAGTAGTACCGAGAGCAGATTGAAACGTTTCCCAAAGACGCGAAGTGAATCGACCATCGCGGGTAGAAATGATATCACGAGGTGTCCCGTGTCGACAAATGACCTCGTCGGTGTAGATTCGTGCTAATCGTTCTACCTTATAGTCTTCTCGTATCGGTAGAAAGTGAGCGGATTTAGTGAGACGGTCAACGATAACCCAAATGTTGTCGTGACCTGATGGCGTGCACGGAAGTTTCGTTATGAAGTCCATAGCTATACTCTCCCATTTCCACATAGGGATCTCGGGTTGTACAAGTAAGCCAGAGGGTCTCTAATGCTTGGCCTTGACCTTTGAACAGGTCAGGCACTTCAAAACATAGTTAGCGATATCCTTCTTCATGCCCGGCCACCAGTACTTGTAGCGCATGTCCTGGTACATCTTGTCGGCACCGGGGTGAATGGAATATCGGGATTTGTGGGCTTCGTCCAGTAGAATTTGTCGTAGGTTGGTACGCTTGGGAATCCAAATTCGGCCTAGATAATAAAAGATACCATTCGATTTGTTTTCGAGTTGAGCTCCATTGTTGAGAATTCTTTCCTTTTTCAAAGTTCGTTCAGCAAAACAAGCATGTTGGGCGTCGCGTATGAGAGTTTCGAGATTATGCTCGGCTTGGATATTACGAACGCCATGCAAATAGCTTCATCGACTGAGAGCATCGGCGACGACGTTTGCTTTGCTTGGATGGTAACGGATCTCAGAGTCGTAATCGTTGAGGAGTTCTACCCACCGGCGTTGGTGCATGTTCAGTTCTTTCTGGTCAAAGATGTGTTGTAAGCTCCAATGATCGGTGAAGACCGTACACTTGGTACCGTAAAGGTAGTGTCGCCAAATCTTTAATGCAAAAACAACTGCACCAAGCTTGAGGTCGTGTGTGGTGTAGTTCTTCTCGTGGATCTTGAGCTGTCGAGAGGCGTACGCGATAACCTTGTCTCGTTGCATGAGAACACAACCAAGACCAAGGTTAGAGGCATCCTTGTAGACTACGAAGTTGTCATTTCCGTCGGGAAGTGAGAGAACATGAGCGTTACAAAGCATGGCTTTAAGCGTTTGAAAGGCCTCCTCTTGTTTAGTTCCCCAAACAAAAGGTTTGTCCTTATGCGTAAGCGAAGTAAGCTGCACAGCGATTCTAGAGAAACCTTCGATAAATCGGCGGTAATAGCCTGCTAGTCCGAGAAAAGAACGGACTTCAGATGGATTCTTGGGTGTAACCCAGCTCTTAACTGCTTCAGTCTTCGCAGGATCGACGTGAATACCTTGACTATTGACAATGTGACCTAGGAATTGGACCTCCTCCAGCCAGAATTCACACTTGGAGAACTTGGCATAGAGACGGTTTCCCTGGAGTAACTCAAGAACCAAACGTAGATGTTGCGTGTGTTCGTCTTTTGACTTGGAATAGATCAGGATATCATCGATGAATACGATGACGAAGCGATCAAGGAAGGGTTTGCACACTCGATTCATTAGATCCATAAAGATTGCGGGAGCGTTAGTCAGACCAAAAGGCATGACAACAAACTCGTAGTGACCATAGCGGGTTCGAAAAGCATTTTTAGGTATATCTTCTTCCTGGATGCGTAGTTGGTGATAGCCTGAGCGTAGATCGATCTTTGAGAAACATGTAGCACCTTGTAATTGATCAAACAAATCATCGATTCGGGGCAAGGGATATCGATTCTTGATGGTAAGCTTATTCAATTCCCTGTAGTCGATGCATATCCGGAACGACCCATCCTTCTTTTTAACGAAAAGGACCGGTGCGTCCCAAGGAGAGGTGCTAGGGCGGATGAAGCCTTTATCAAGTAGTTCCTGGAGCTGACTCGAGAGTTCGCGCATTTCCGAAGGAGCGAGACGATAAGGCACTCTAGCAATAGGATTTGCTCCAGGAATAAGGTCGATTCGGAAATCGATATCTCGAGTGGGAGGTAATCCGGGTAAATCATCAGGAAAAACGTTAGGGAATTCATGAACAACAGGTACTTCCTCATTCATTTTTCCTTTCTTTTCCTTCTCCGCTACTACGATGTGTGCCAAGTAAGCTTGGTATTCCTTGCGGAGATACTTGCTAGCTTGGACACACGACATGAGTTGTAATTTCTTTGATGCGACTTTGCCATAAACACACAATTGATCACCATTCGCGAGGGAGAAACGAATCATCTTATCGAAACAAACAATTTCAGTATTATTTTCCCGAAGGAAATCCATGCCTACTATGACATCAAAGCTATCGAGTTGCATCGGAATGAGATTAATCGGGAAAACGTGACCGTTAAGATCGAGGGTACAATCACGCAGAACAGAACTGATGGTGACGGTTCTTCCTGTGGCAACTTCTACGTTGAAGGTCGATGGGAGGTTAACGAGCTTATGATTTAGTATCGGCTCCAGTATCAAATAAACACGAAGCATATATACCATTTACGAGAAACGTACCATTAACCACATTGTTTTCTGCCTGTGCCTGGCGGGCGTTGATGTTGAAGACGCGTCCGCGGGCTGCTTGCTGAGCTGGCTGTTGCTGTTGCTACTGTTGTGTTGGCTGGTGCTGTTGTGGCTCTTGCTTCACCACTCTGTTTGGGCAGACATCTGCAAAATAGTTGGGATCACCACACGCAAAGCAGACTCTTGCTTGAGCAGCAGGAGCAGGAGCTGCTTGCTGTCCTTGCAGAGCTGGTAGAGCAGGTGCTTGACCTTGAAGTGGAGCTGGAGCTTGTCGAGAACCAGTACGGCAGTTTGCTGTGAAGTGACCGTACATGTTGCAGTGAACACAGAACCGGCATGCGATACCAACCAAGTGATGATAAGTACAAGTAGGGCAGAGCGGGTGTGGACCAGTGTACGCACGCTTTGCTGGCTGTGCATTGGTCACAGGAGCCGCTACTTGGCGGTGTTGAGGTTGTGGTTGGGATGGTACAGCTTGAAGTGGTGTGGCGGTAACTGCACAGTTCTTGTTGCTGGAACTGCTGTTGTTCTTCCTCTTGCGACGTGAGAGCTTTGAGGATTGCGGTGCGGTGGTAGTCTAAGCGGTGGTGGTAGCGGTGACTTGATGCAGATTCTTAGTGGTTTTGTCAAAGTAACCAGCCCTGACTCGCTTATCATTGAACTCAGCGGCGAGCAAGTAGGTTTCCTCGATTGTTGTCGTCTTTGCAGCCTGAACAAAATCTGCGAAACAATCCTGCAGAGCACGGATATACTTCTTGATCGTAATCTCGGGGGTAGTAACTTAACCAGGGCAGATGATACTTAACTGCTTGAAGCGAGCAGTTAAACCAGCGTTATCTCCACCATCCTGCTTGATGTGTCAGAATTCATCCTCGAGCTTTTGGAGTTCATGGGGAGGACATAACTCTTGCATCATGATGTTCTTCAACTCGTCCCATGACAATCCGAAAGCTGCATCATTCCCTCATTTGTTTCTCTCGGCCGTCCACCAAACAAGAGGGCGGGATTGGAAGACGCCAGTTGCATTAACAGTGCGGAGATCTTCGGGACAGCCACTCTGGCGCAAGGTGACTTCGATAGAATCAAACCATTGAAACATGGTCGTAGGACCATCTTCGCCGGTAAATTCCTTTGGTCCGCAGGCTTTAAACTGCTTGAAGCTAAAAGCGGCTTTAGGAGTATCGGTCCTGGACTCTTCTGAGGACTTGCTAGCATTCTCGTTTAGCTCACTGACGATTTGAGGAATCACTTTAGCGATTTGACTTGCAACAAGAGAAGCGAGTCGCTTGTCAGCGTGCTTGTGTCTAGCAGCTCGGGAGTGTTGTGATCCAAATGACGACATTGTCTGCAACAGACATCGTCGCAGGACTCAAACTCAATTTCGATTATTCCTAGTATAGTCTAGCGATTCACCATAAAGCTCAGGAACACATCAATTCACAAAATTCACGAAAACATATAAGACCACACATAAGCACATAAGCACACAGGCACATAAGCACATAGGCTAACTTAACACATATTTTGCACATATTCACCTTCCTATTTGCACGTATTCACCTACCTATAGTGTACGTGTTCCCTTATTTATCAAAGTTGCGAAAAGCGATCGAGAGTAACATGGCATGCGATTCGTTAACGTTATGTAGTGAGTTGTGTGTGTTGGGCGGAGCGAAAGGTGTGAAATCAAACCATCAGTACCATCGTACTGTTTATCTCAAAACGCTAACAAATAAACATATAAAAGTCCACATAAAAGAGATAAATCTCAGAGTTAGCGGCGGCAAAATCCAAAATTGAAACACATAAAATCGAGAAGAGATTGTCTACGGCTATTTGACATTGACTAGCCAAAGTGTCCGGACTATTCACAAGGACTCGTAGGTGCACACTGATGCCTTCTGGACTATGCTCTTGCCTCAATTTGGGCAATCGGCATGCATCCTTCCAGTAACAGCGCGACCCAAGCCTTGGCGGCTCGGGAGGCGGTTGAG
This sequence comes from Helianthus tuberosus, assembly GCA_030545235.1. Taxonomy (NCBI): domain Eukaryota; kingdom Viridiplantae; phylum Streptophyta; class Magnoliopsida; order Asterales; family Asteraceae; genus Helianthus; species Helianthus tuberosus. The sequence continues at coordinate 124,449 of JARYGA010021306.1, forward strand.
GTGGTTCCTCAACTGGTATAGGTGGTGGGGTAACTGCTTGAAGTTGCGGATCAATTAAAGGAGGTTGAGCAGGAGAGTTATGATATGAAGGGGTGAACTCCCATTCATACCTTGACCACCATTCCTTAAATGGATCAGGCCCATGGTACGGCGATCCTTGGTACGAAGAACCGCTTGAGATACTGATAGGGTGGCTCGGTGTTCCGGTTTGCATTTCAGGGTCGGGGTCATCGTCCATTTCAATCTCCTGGGAGAAGTGATCTTGAGGTCCTAAAGGTTGAAACCAAAAAGATTGTTGACATATTTATTGGGATTGAATTGACCTGGGGAATAAATGGAATCGGAGTGATGGGAGTGGTGAGATTGGTTCGAATGGTGTGATTCCATAGAATGCTGGGAATGTTGGGCTTCATCGGGAACGGGTTGTCCAAAGTATAGAGGGTCGGAGGGGAGAATCCCAGCAAAACAGAATGTCTCGCCGGCTCGAAGTTATGACTCCATTGGTCCCGAGAGTCGGAACTAGAGTAAGTCGCTGTCACACCCCGACCACGTAAAACAACAAATCGTGGCGGAAACGTCAGGGAGTGTTGTAACAGAATTATTGTTTCACAACCATGGATACAAAAGAGTTTCGTTTTATTTATTCATTAAGTAATTTACATTGTTTTAGCATGAAACAAACAAGTTATATATCGACTATTATTGTTATTATGTCACTAAGGCCTCGTCCAGATCCCATGTGACTCATGCATCCTAGCAATCAACATCAAGCAACATCACCTGAAACATATGTAAAAACAAAGTCAGCAAAGAAATGCTGGCGAGTACATAGGTTATATAAGAGTATCGGATTCATGGCTAGCTTACATATTGCAATACCTTATTAAAGACCTTGTTTTGATAAGAGTATAATATTGTAACATAATTAACTAACGCAAATCAAGCGGGTTATAATTTATAAAACCTCGTAGCCAGGATTCTTAACCCAAAAACATTTGTTTTAGTAAACCAATGTGTAAAACATCTTGTATTAATCTCGTTAATAAAACTCGTATAGTTTATATCCTTTCGAAAACATCGTTAAGTGAAATCGTTTCAAAATCGTTAACTCGTTTAAGTCATTTAAATCATCCTCCTTTTAATTGTGAAAACTATTTTTGGTCGTCTCGCTAATAACATTCAAACCTTCGTGACTCGACTATCTCGCTTCTCGCATTAACAAACCACCAAAGGGTAAGTTAACAATCACAGATTCAGTCATTACCCACCTAACCGACACATAACCATGGGTGCAGCCTGATAACGGGATTTGTCAGATCCTATGGTACCATAACCTAATACTGGTCGGTTCGGCCAAAATTAATGAATATCATTCGTTATGTAACTACAACCAACAAGTTCGTTCACCTTATCGAAATCGTTATTAGTTTAGTATAAGCCATCTTAATCGTTTTTGAAATCATCGTTATAATATCGAAAATCGTTTTGATACATATGAATCACCCCAAAACAATTGAAAACAGTAAAATAGGGGAACTATGTACTTACATAGTTACCACAAAACATATAAAATAGGGGATCTATGTACTCACCTTTGGGTGCGTTTTAATATGTTAACACAATCCCTCAAATTATTTATTCGTCCTAAATTATATAAGAACGGTTTAATAATCAAAACTCACAAAAATACCGAAGTTTCTCCGATACTTAGAATTTTCACATAACTTTGAGATTTCTTGAAAAGTTATTATTTTTGATTATTTTGGTGTATTTATATATATGGGTTCATATATATATTTTAAAAACTTTGCGACTTGAACGATTTTATTGGTGACCCTCATCATGTTAAGCAATATATCTATGATTTGCGCGTCGTAATATATATACTCAAACGTGACATACAAATAATAACGTAATACACATAATCTTGTCAAGTATTAACATGTCATCATACACATATTATAAAACACATTGTAACTCATAAAATTTACCCATGAACAACCCATTATAGTGTATGTCGAAAAACACTTATTTTAGCGATTCGGTAACATTTTTGGGCGTCGGAAGTCACGTATGACTAACCAAACACCAAGTAAACTTAATATAAGTTAAAATACTTATTTTTATATCAAAAATATCAGTTTACTTACTGATCTAAAACAGTTTTATAAAAATCCTCCGAAAAGCCGTTTTTAACCGTTTTACCGCATAGTTTTGCATCAAGCGTTACCCTAACCATCCCAAATAGAAATGACTTGATATTTTAACATAACCCATGTTATTTACTGAATAAAATAGTGGTTATACTCATGATAGTGCTGGTCTCACATAAAGCACAGAAATCATGCAAATTTCACATATTTTATCACTTTTTAAGCAATATGTACAACATGCAAAGCTATCAAACCTATGACAAAGTTTCATGCCATTATAATATACCAAATAATGTTATTTTTAGTGTTTATAATCTGTTCTAAAACATTTTTGTCATATAACCATTTTTTTATCACGTCTTGAGCTTTAAATCAACATGTATTCTTATGTACAAGTGTTTAAAGCACACTATCATATCATCAACATTTCATAGGAATTTATATGCATCAAACATGTGATTTGTTCATGTTTATTTGTTGATTTAATTTAACATTCATCACATCATACATAAATCATCAAACACTTGCATTTTAACTATCATTCAAGAACAAGCAACAACTTAAAAATTCCCAAATATGTCTAATAAATTTTTGGCCATTTACATGTCAAAATACTAACATTATTTCAAATTATAACTCATGATTAAATCATCTAATTATATCAATAAACATGTTCGCACATAATCTTGTTCATGCAAGTAAACATCCTAAACAAGTATTTATCAAAAATCAAACTCAAATCTCATACACACACACACACACACATATATATATATATACGGTTACATATACACACATAATACCACCATTTTTATTTTGTATCAAGACCCATTTCTTTTTAGATTTCAAGTTTGTGAAAATTTCCAAGATTCAAGAGAAACTTCAAATCATCAAGAACAACCAAGAATCAAGAGTATGATTTAAACTTAAACTTTATACCTTCAAGATTCAAGTAAGTTGTTGATGAGATTTTGATGATATGGAGCTTGAAATCACTTGAAAACACCTTGGAAACTCCTTTGGATCTTCACACCAACTTGAAATATGCTTGAAATGGAGTTGGATTCTCAAGAACAAGGTTGAAGAAGATGAAGATGGAGGTGGTGATGGGGTTACGGTTTTGGGGAGAGAGAGAGTGAGAAGATTGAGTGATCTTGTTTGATTGCTTGTGATCGTTGAAAGATTTAGGAAAGATATAGAAGATATAGAAGATTTAAGGAGATACCATGCATTAACAAGTGGCCACACTAGAAGAGAAGTGGCAAGAGGAGGCACATGAGGCCGCCACCTCCACCTTCCACTCTCATACTCATGCATTTTTTTATATAGATATATTATATATAGGCTAAAACTGGTGTTTAACTGGATACCGGGTATTTTATCTAGCGTTTAAATCCCAGTTTATGGCGTTCTAAATTATTTTTATTATTCTATAAAAATAAACTCACCAAAATATTACTGAAATAAATTTTAGTTGCCGAGACTGGCTGCGTTGTCTGCGTTTTGCAGTATAAGCACTGTGTTGCGTAGTAACAC